>JAVKPL010005876.1:0-244087 GCA_032173675.1 Gastrolobium villosum | reverse complement strand
AGGAACGTGGATAACTGACACTCGCAACTTGCCAGCGTCTGCCTCCCGAGCTTGTGTGATATCCAATGACTAGGGTTAGAGATCATGGACCATTGCTCCACCTACCTGCCTGTGAGATAGCCCGGCTTCTAGGGTTTGTTTTGGGTTGGGCTGGTGTATAGTGGCTTGAGTCTCAGCCCATAACAGTATCAAAGTCATGCTGATTTAGATGCAATTTCAGTTTGTTGCAGTAATAGGGTTTTATTGATATATATATATATATATATATATATATATATATATATATATATATATATATATATATATATATATATATATATATATAGCTGAAGGGTTATAGTTACAACTTTTTTTTTACAAAATCTTACAACCTTATCTTATCACCGTTTATTTCCTACAATCAACGATTATCATTTTAGCAAATTGAACTAATTAATTAATTATTAATTCACAATAAATGGTAACCGTTGATTGACGGAAATCAAGAATGATAAGATATGGTTGTAAAAAAAAAAGGTTGTAACTATAACCTTCCTCATATATATATATATATATATTTAAATTCACAAATTACGCTATGTGTAACTCATAGTATCTTACCCCTCAGAGATATCTAAGAAAAAAATTTGTAAATATAACGTTTGTTTTTTATACTTTTTTGAGATTTAAGTGAAAAAACTAGAAAAGCGAGATAACTTGTTCATACCAAATTGATAAATTTGAAAGGATGCATAAGCTATCGAAGGAAGGTTCTAATTCATGCAAACGAAAATAAATTGGAAATACCTTTGTAAATTCAACAGATGCGCGACACCGATCGAGTCTCTCCTATGTTCTCCGTTGTTTACTATATATTCTATATGGGAAAGGACATTGTAACTGCCTATCGATCTCGTTAGATCCATTACATTAATTCAATGGTTGTATTATCTCTATTTTTATATTTATATGGTTATATTCCCCATATTTAAAATAAATATTAAATATGAAAAATCATAATATGAAAATAAATATAAAGTTTTAAATTTAGGAAAAAATGACCATGCAAAGATGGAAATAAATATAAACGTTGGATCCACATAATCGATTTAGTGAGATTGATTGGTAGTAACATAACTTGGTTATTACGTTTTTTATTTGAATGTAATCTATGAAAATCTTTAAAAATTTAAATATATTAAATATATCATTAATATCGACAATTTGAATGGATCTTAAAAATTAAAAAAGAAATCAAAAATTTTAATCAATTTGATTATTTTTTTGCAAAGTAGGAAAGAAAAAGAAAGATTAACAATTATATTATAATTATTGATAATAAAATTGATATTTTTTAATTTATAGAGATTTTGAAACATCTCCGTATAAATAAGAATTGTTTACCTTTATTGTCACAACTCTATCCTCTCTATATAAATTTTATTAATTTGATAGTATAATAATATCATTAAATTATAAATATATATTAATTTAGTTAAATAATAATTGAAAACGTAAATGATTTTATTTATATGGTGATATTTTTAAATACCTATAAATTAAAAATTGTCTTTAATTAGTGAGAATATAATTGTATGGTTATTGCTTTTTCTTTTCCTATTTGTAAAAAAATAAATATAAAAAATCAATTGGATTGATTTTTTTGAATGAAAAAGGAAAAATCAACAGGAAATTTTGGAATATTTGGTTCAATGGCAGAATTCCCTAGGGAGGGTTTGGTTGAAGGTTTTTGAGAAGAATGATAGGGAAATGTGAAGTGGGGAAATACAAAGGCCATGTTTGGTTGAGAGAGTTTTAGCATTTAGCCACCTAAATCCGTTAGCTATGAAACCAGTTTATCTATGAATTTGAAGGCAGATAGCCGGCGAGAAAGTCCCTTGGCTGAGGAGGTATTTGTGGTTATCTATGTATGTGGTTTAGTGGTGTTATTGGCAATAGACGAGCGTACCCCTTGTTTAAGCGCGCGAATGGAAATGGCCGTACCAATTTGCTGGCTACATCTGTTCCCTTGTCACTTTCCAAAGACCGCACAGAGGTATGGAAAAGCATTGAATTAATGTAATCGATCTCCAAGAACAGTGGTATATATATCGAAAACTTATTCCATTTTATGATTCAATTATGAATGTTTATTAGCCGATTTCCAAGAACAGTGGTATATATATCGAAAACTTTGGTTCAAGTTTAGTGTAGAACATACCTGTGTCATAATATTAACTTCCTTTGAGTCATTTTTGTTTAAAATTTTTAAGAGTATTAGAATAATAGCAACACAGGGCATGCAAGTTACAATTTTTTTTTCTTGAATTGTATTGAGTCCTTAATTAATGTAGCGGACCATAGATAAACAGTTGCATTATTCGATTTAAATTAAAATGCTGAAACAGAAAAAAGATATCAAGTGTTCACTGCATGCCTGTGTTTGTGTAATGAACAAATAAATAACGATATGTCATCATCGGTAAATCTTGCTGAAAATTTTGATTGTTCTTAAGTTCAGTATGATGTTTGCCATTAGGCCACATGATGGATAGGTCACTTGCTGAATATTAGTGTTAACTAACTTGATGAATCATTTTGATCATAAAGCTTGAAAACTCAGTTCATAGTTATGTCACGATGGACTATATGATGGCTTCTAATTATTGCAGCCTCAAGTTCCAGTTCCCATGGACGGCAACATAGGTTTTTACTTCATTCAATCATGCATGACAGTAAGGTATTTGTTTCATTACTCAAGGTAAGTTATTTGCCTTTCTCTTATTTGGGTATATATGATGATATTATGACTGGTTAAAGGAATTACATTTGTGTCCACATGTGTCCATAATTCCCTCAATATTACATTGTGTATGGTTGATGCTAATTGCATGATTGCATCATTGCTGTATATACTGACTATGAATGGGAATGCACACCATTTTTGTATCAGTTTCCATCTCCTGTACTTAATGTTCTCTATATAATGACTATATTGGATTTTAATATTCTCTGCTTTGGCAGTGGTTTTAAGAGGCAACATAGGCTACACAGTCAAGGAATCATGGACTGCATTGGGGTATTCGAAGTGAAGGGTTTTTTGGTTAATGAGGTTCTATTGAATGGGAATGCTACCTCCTTCCAGGTGCTAGCTGTTATTGTCTCCAATATGCAAACAACAAAGGAGGGGTCCACGGGTTTGGGTTGTGTGTGACCATTTCATTGTATATTGTGTTGCAACCTCATGTAATTATGTAAATATCCAAGTGATGAGTGTGTACATTTTGAACCAGTTTGGGTGCTGGCCTTGTATAAGTTTGTCTGACTATGATGCTGATATAATGCAGCCAGTTTTATTGCTTTATCAAATTTAGAAAATGTCCTTGGGTGCAATACAATGCTATATATACAATATTCACTACAGGTTCAGAGCATTGAGGTTCAGTTGTAAGCAATGTTTTTACTGTCATCTGCACAATACAGTGGTATGAATTTGCTATTAATGAACAGGGCAACCAACATACATTGTTCAGAAGTTTGGCAACAACTAATTCGTAAATGCTGATTTTTGCCTAATTAACAGCTTTAAAACAAATGGATGGCAACATATGGTCATCTTAATGCTAGATTAATTGTAAAGTATCTAGCTGCTGCATTGCACCTGACAGGAGGAATAAATTGCAATCTTAAAGGACACTTTGTCTGACCATTTCGTGAAGCTGTTTAAAGCCAATAGCTAACATCATGTAAACCTTGTGAATTAATGTCCATTCTCTCCAAATATTTATATACATAAAACTTCCTTTTCCAAGTACATTGGCATTAATTTGTTAAATGTTCGGCCTCACAATTGGATGAAACATGTCAAGGAAAAAAAACTGCTGTCTGTACCCGTAAATTACAAATTGCTGAGTTAACTGTGGTAAATGGAGTTACAGGAGTTAATACAGCCAACAAGGATCTCATTATTAAATTTTCAAAATTTGAAATAACAACAATTACAAGAGTTAACTGCTAACAACTTCCTTGCAGAAAAAAAAATTACAATGACAAGAAAAAAAGCTCAAAGCAGGAAAAATAAGCTACTGTGGTAAATGGTTGAGAGTGGCTCAAGCAACATGTGTTCTTGCTGAATATCACCACAGGCTTTTGAGCTACCATGCTTTTTAGATATGGTCGTTGGCAACAGTCAATTCTTGCAAAGATGAACGTTGGGATTTGACAACCTTGTTTGCAGCATGCCACCATCAAAAAATTATAAAATGAGGGTTATTTTCGTGATACCAACTTGTTTTCCCATCTATATTTTACCTCCAACAAAACATAGATTTCATAAAAGTTACTTAATTTTCCCAATAAAATTTTTCCCCACCAAACAACTTTTTTTTACATTTTCCTACCTATCTCACTTTATCTCACTTTCTAATCATTTCCCTATCATTATAAAAATAGGGTGAGGGGGTCCAAACTGTGAGGGGGTCCAGGGGAAAGAGGTTAACCAACCGGCAGATTGGCTTGCTAAAATGGGTTTGCAAGACCCCCTATCTAGAGTTGGTAGCTAAGACCATGTCTTAATGGTTTGTTTTTCTTTTATTTTGTTTGTTATGGGCTTTTGCCCTCCTCGTCTACCAAAAAAAATTTGTAATTATTAATAGGGTTTATCGGTTGTAACTTTGTAGTGTATCATCCCACAATTAAGTCATTTTGGAAATTAAAAAAAATTAATGAGAGATATTTTGGTAAAACTTATATAATAAATAAACAAACAAAAATATGAAACACTCTCCATTAATTCTTCTAACTCTAAAAAACGACATAATTTTGAGGTTATATGACAAATAATAAACCCTTATTAATAATAAATTTAATTTCTTTTTTTGAATTTTCACTAAATCAAAAGATAATGCAAGAATCATTTATAATTTGAAATATTATTTGATTTAAATTAATGAATTTGATTGTATGATTACTGACTTTTCTTTTCTGCTTGAAAAAAAAAATCAATTGGATTTTTTTTCAAACAAACAAGGAAAAAAAATATTAATAATTAAATTATCATTAATAAGTTTAACTTTCTTTGAATTTTCAAGGAAAAAAAGATAACGCGAGAATCATTTATGATTTTATATATTATTAGAGTTAATGAATTTAATTGTATGATTATTGGCTTTTCTTTTCTTTCACTACACACAAAAAAAAAATTAATTGAATTTATTTGTTTTAAGGAGCAAGGAAAAAAATCAATAGTTAAATCGTGATTATTATATAGTAAATTTAATATTTTTTATTTTAATTTTTAAGAAATAAAAAAAGTCAAGACTCGGTTATGATTTTAAATATTATCTAAATTAATGAATTTAACATTAATTTTTGTTTTAATGCTAATTGATTGTCCTCTGCTCAGCATTTATGAGTAAATGGGGACTTTGGAATTTCTTGACTAAATCATTTATTTATTTATTTAGTTAAATAAGGGTTCACTATGCGGTTAATGCAGATAAGTTATATGCAGTAAGTCCAATATGAAATTATTTTGAGACTGAAATTATGGTAATTTTAATTTATTTAAGAATTATAATAGTTTTTATATTTATAATTTTTTACGATTTTAATACTAAAATGACGTCATTTTGAGAATAAATAGAAATAATTTATCTGCATTAATACATAAACATTTTTCGAGGAATAAATACCCCATTTGAATAAACTTACTGGTTTGTTTAAATAACTAGATTTTTTTACTATGCTGACACTTGAGGTTTCAGTCGCACACGCCATACGTAAATTATCCATTTCCCCATTCAAGTCCTATTGTGCTTATTTCTTTCCCTTTTCTTTTTGCTCTTAAAATAAATAAATAAATAAATAAATAAATAAATAAACTTTAATAACACTTCACTTCCCCATGAGTTGCTGTAGCCCTAAGGTGATTTTGGCTTACCCAACGGCCATATTTTGTAAAAATTGCATGCCAGACGATGATTATTAACACCGTCGAACAATAAGATCAAAGCATTTTTACACTATTTTTCTCCCTTTACAGGAACAACGATGAATCAACTGCAACTTATGAAGCACCAACACTTTAAAAATTCGATATGTCATGTCTGACACTTCCCAACACTCTCGAACACTCCAGCACTTCCCGATAATTCAACACACGTTATAAAAATTCAAAAAAATGTTTAAAGGTTGCGTTGCGTTGAGTTTTTAGTTCCAACATTGGATTATGATTAAGATTTTATTGAGTTTAATATGTTTATTTGCAAAATTTATGAATATTATAAGTTTAGATAATTCATTTTTGAGTAAACACCCTTTTTGGTCCCTGGCAATATTCACGAAAGCTTTTTTGGTCCCCGGCAATAAAAAAGGACCAAATTGGTCCATAAAATTATAAAAAAGGGGCCACGTTAGTCCTTCTGTCAACTCATCTGTCACGGTCAAACTAACGGTGCCCATGTGGCACGTTATCTTCTGACGCGGACTGGATGGTTGACACGCTGGAATTTCTGAACGACGCCGTTTTCTTCCAAATGGGTTGCAAAGCTGTCCATGGAGAGCACGACGACGTTTTAAAGCAAATGGGTTGAAACAACCCCAATAATGAACCCTAATATTTTGAAAAATCCCCAAATAGAAGGCAAATCGAACCCTAAAATGGAAACTCCATCCCCCCAAATTGATGACCAAATCCCTAATCAGCAATACGCCCCCAAAATGTTTGCACTTTGATGATTGAAACTCGACGAATAACATTCAGCCCTCAACCGGATTTCTGAGCGTGGGAGAAGATGAGTGTTTCTTCTGGAATTGGGGGATCAAGTGGGAGTTCTGCAATGGGGGGAGAACAATGACAAGGACCGCCGGTCGGAGGTGCAAATGTGGGAGACAAAGTATTGTCTATACCTCCAAAACTGAGAGGAACCCAAACAGGGCTTTCCTTGGGTGTCCTAATTTCAAGGTATGAATTTGTAATCCGCCCCTTAATGAGTTTGAACACTTGGTAAGTGTGGTTTTTTGTTTTTGCAGGAGAAGAAGCCCTTTTGTGATTTTTTTAGATGGGTAGATGACATGTGTAATGAACCCATGGAGCTGGAAGAAGCAAGAATTCATACTGTGGAGTTGGATGTTGCTGAAATTAACTTCAAGTTGAAGTATGTGGAGATGATGATGAGAGAGCAAGATGTGAAGATTACTGAGCAAGGAATGAAGCTTCATCAACAGGAAAGAAAACTGAATGACATATGCCTGAAGATGGTGGAGGAGTTAGATAGGATGGACAAAAAAATTAGGACAGTTGATAGGTCAGCTAGGGTCTTAGGTGCTTGTGTTGTTGTGATCATGATTTGTATGTTTGTTGTTAGTGTGGTAAAAGTGAAAACAAGTGACCCAAATGTATTTTTCCTTCATTGAATTGTAATGAGTTTGTGATGTGTGTAGTATCATATGGCCTATTATAAAAAAGCCTTTAATGTATTCGTCTATATATTATGGCATCATATTCATATATTTGTGCCATGGACAGATGTAGCTGCATAACTCATGAAATTGCTGATACAGAAGTTGTATACTGTTATGCATATTTGTTACTGATTGCAAAACACGAGCACCATTTTGGTCCCTGGCAATATTACTCGAGGGTCGTTTTGGTCCCTGACAAAATAGTCGGGGCACTTATTGGTCCCTGACCACAAAAAAATTGGTCATGATCTGTTTAATGATACCTGCAACCAGTTAAACAGCACAAACCTGCAACATGGAGATTTCTGTTTCTATTTTGGCATGACCAGTAACCAGAAAATTTGGCCAGCACAAACCAGTAACAAGAAAATATGGCAGCTAAATGACCAACCTAACCAGAAAACATGCATCAACCTGCTAAACCTTTAAGCCAACTTTTAGAAAAATCTTTTATGAATCTCCTATAAAACCCAGCATGTCCTAGAAAACTCCTAATACCAGTCACATTATTAGGAGGAGGCAATTTCTCAATTAACATCAATTTAGCCTCATCTACCTCAATTCCTTTTTTAGATATTTTATGTCCTAGGACAATTCCCTCCTGTACCATAAAATGACATTTCTCCCAGTTAAGTACAAGATTTGTGTTTTGACATCTTTTTAACACATGAGTTAAATTTAACAAGCATACATCAAAACAAGAGCCAAAAACAGAGAAATCATCCATAAATACCTCAAGGATTTTCTCCACCATATCAGAAAAAATGGAGAGCATGCACCTTTGAAATGTGGCAGGTGCATTACATAGACCGAATGGCATCCGTCTATAAGCAAAGACTCCAAAAGGGCAAGTGAAAGCTGTTTTCTCTTGGTCTTCTGGTGCTACTGGGATTTGGTTGTACCCAGAATATCCGTCCAAGAAACAATAGTAGTTGTAACCTGCCAATCTTTCCAACATTTGATCAACAAAAGGAAGTGGAAAGTGATCTTTCCTTGTTGCAGCATTTAACCTTCGGTAGTCCACACACATTCTCCAACCAGTAATAGTTCTAGTTGGAATAAGTTCATTTTTCTCATTATGAACTACGGTGATACCTCCCTTTTTCGGAACAGTCTGCACTGGGCTTACCCAAGCAGTATCCGAAATTGGGTAAACCATACCAGCATCAAGAAGCTTTACAACTTCTTTCCTCACAACCTCCTTCATTGTTGGATTGAGTCTTCTTTGCGGTTGCCTTACTGGTCGGATTTCATCCTCCACTAGAATTTTATGTGTACAGAATGAGGGATTAATACCCTTCAAATCAGAAATTGACCACCCTATGGCAGTCTTGTGCTCTTTCAACACTTGAATCAGTCTTGTTTCTTGTTCAGAAGACAACCCTTTGCTAATGATAACAGGGTAAGTCTCTTCTTCCCCCAAGAAGATATACTTGAGAGTTTCCGGAAGTTCCTTCAACTCAACCTTTGGGGCACCATCTTCCTTGTCAGAATCTTTCTTTTCAAGGATTTCAAATAACTCATTTTTCTCTTCCTTGAAAAGAATCATTTCTTGCCCCACAGGTGGTTCAGTAGATTGTTGACTAGAAGATACTTCTTCTTCCACCACTTGCTCAATGATATCAAGTCGGAAACAATCGCCCTTATCAGAAGATTGTTTCATGGAGTCAAAGACATTGATGGTGATGGTCTCATCATTCATCCTTAACTCTAACCTGCCATTTTCCACATCAATCATGGCTCGAGCAGTGGCCAAGAAAGGTCTTCCCAATAATAAGGGCATTTCAGTACCCTCTTCCATGTCTAATACCACAAAATCAGCTGGGAAAATGAACTTATCCACTTTAACAAGAACATCTTCAATAACACCACTTGGTCTCCTCAAAGATCTATCGGCAAGTTGCAAAGAAACCATAGTGGGTTTTAACTCAGTAATTCCCAGAGATTTGCAAACTGATAAAGGCATCAAGTTAATACTTGCCCCAAGATCACATAATGCTCTGCCAACATCAGTGTTACCAATAGCAATTTGAATATTGAAGCTTCCTGGATCACTTAGTTTGGGTGGAAACTTCTTTTGTATGATAGCACTACACTCTTCAGTGAGTGTCACTGTCTGGCACTCTTGCAGCTTATGTTTTCTTGACAACAAATCTTTCATGAACTTGGCATAGTTGGGCATGTTAGACAAAGCTTCAGCAAATGGTATGTTCACATGTAATTTCTTGAAAATATCAAGAAATCTTGAATATTGCTGCTTTTGAACATCTTTCTTGAATCGTTCTGGATAAGGCGCCAAAAACTTGATGCTCTCCGGCAAGTATACCGATCGCACAAGTAATAAAGTGATAAATACAGTTCGTCTCCACAGGGATTAGATCTAATATCAATTAAAACTTTTTTCTTTTAAGAATGGACGATTTCCAAAAAGGGTTTTTGACAAGTATTGTCAAATTGAGTGAATTTAAAAATAAAGACTTATTTTTGTGTTTTTGAATTAGAAAAGAAAACAATACAATTGAAAATGGATTTTTAGAAAAAATATGAGAAAAGTATTGTAGCCAGGGTTCATTCACCAAATGATCCCCGCTTTTTACTCCGGATTGATTTATAAAAATCATTTATATAATTACTCAGATAAATTATCATCTAAAAGATTTAATAGTTAACCCTCAATTCCTTGCAGGGTTAACCCTTTAATCCCATGAGAAACCCCAATTCCTTGCAATGTTTCTCATGGGATCAAGCAATGGGCGTGATAATTTAAGCATCTGCAATCGTATACACGTCTATTCCTAGCACGCATACAGATTGTTATCTTACCCCCTTTCGAGATCAAAACCCCAATATTCCTATCTAGGATTTTGATCCTCAGGATATCCCCAACTATCAGATCGATCAATTCTAATAAAGGGAATATAAAATTCGCACAGAGTAAAGATAAAGATAATTATATAAATTAAAATTCATAAATCAATCCTTCATGTCAAGGGTTCACATATGGATCGTGACCCTGACTACAATAAAAATGATCTAGCCGATCAACATCATGATCGCTGATCTAAAATTTAACATAAACTAAAAATAAAAGATAAAGAAATACTGGATGAAGACGAAGAACGAAGAACAACTCCAGTGCTCTTCTCCTCCAATCTCCAGATCTGTCCTTGAACCTTGTATCTGTGTTTTTTGCTTTTTTCAGATCTGCCAAGTCTGCCGACCTAGTTGCATAAGAGGTGCTTTTATAATATTTTATTTCCTTTCCAAAAGTGCCCCTCCTAAAACACGGAGATCCGTCCCGCAGACCGGCGCCGGTTGGCACCGAATTGGCGCACGTTCGCGCCACTCCAAATTGGCGCTGGGTGGCGCCACTTTTTCAACATATATGGCGCTAGTTAGCGCCACTTTGTTACTATTCATTGGCGCTAACTAGCGCCAACTTCATTTGTCTTTAGGCGCTAGCTAGCGCCAGTCCACTGTCTTGCGGCGCTAGTTTGCGCCATTTCCTTTGTAAATTGGCGCTGCCTTGCGCCAACCTTCTGTCTTGTTGCGCTGAGACGCGCCGCTTTCTTTCGTAAATGGGCGCTAGGTTGCGCCAAACTTCTGTAATATTGCGCTGGGCAGCGCCACTTTCTTCATTAGTGGGCGCCAGGTTGCGCCAAGGTTCCGCCACTTTCTTCTGTAATTTCCCTGTAAAAATACAATTAAAATGTGAATATTATTGACATTCAAAGAATCAATATAATTAGCCAATATGTATTTAATTTGCTCTCTTATGACTCAATTCTTGTCAATTTTATCACAGAAAAATCACACCTGCCAGAGGCACATCACAACCCATGACACAAAACAAATAGCACTTAACATGCATGTCTAGAATATAACCAGTTACACATAATTGTCTTCCTAGAACTAGAAAACAGTAGTGCATTACAAATAGAAGGCAACTAATAGAAATCATAAGTGAGGCCTATAAATACAATATGGCCTTGAATCAAAAAAAATTACATTATAACTGTATAAGGCCTCCAAAAACAAATGGCCAGAATTTACAAAAAATTCCCTTTATATTCACTCCTTGTCAGTTGGCTCATGCACTACTCCCTCGTTCCTCTTCATCAGCAGCTCATTTTGTTGAGGATCGCCTTGGTGGCCTGAAACCAGGTGTTGTCATGAAGTGCAAAAATCTGCTTCGTGTGCCACTGCTTGTTGCTTTCATTGTCTCTTCTGTCAACACTGCATTTGCTTCTTGTGGAATTGAAGGAGGTGGGCTGCCTCCTCTGAAGTTGCCTTGATGTGGCTGAGAACTACCATTTACATATGTTAGGACACCTTTATCATTTCTCTTCAACACACCACCATGATGAAACCTTATTACTATATATTCATCCATATGAAAAACACACAGGGCTGTATACATCAGAGCAATTTAACAAAACCCTAAAAATATACATCAGACTCAACACTGCCGATAAATGGGTACAAGTAACGTCGAAATTTTTTTGTCTTTTCCAAATTATGCATGCACTAAACATTTGGGGACCACAAACAAAGCAATAAAAAATGGCAACAGAATATACAAACCGGGACCACATGGATAAATGGGTATTTTTTTAATAAACCCTAACCATAATAACACAATGGAGAGCACATGGGGACCATCATCCAACAAAGAATAGACAATAAGAAGTGAGGGGGGACCACAAATATTGAACAATTTCTAAAAAAAAACTTACCTTAATGCATGAAAGAAAACTGCCACAGTGTTAACTTCCCTTCACCACCACAGAGCCAACCTTCACAACCTTCACGCTCGATTGTCTTCCCTGCAACCACGATCTTCGACAACCCTCAGTGTTCAACGAAGCTTCCAGTAGAGTCAACAATGGTGTTTCAATAATATGCAAAGACTTAGTGATGTAGAAAAAAAAAAGAGCCACCACGGTAACTTGTTTTGCTGTCTGACCACTTTCTAAAAAATAAAACGACGTCGGAAGGGTGGCTTGGAAGAAAACAGCGTCGTTCAGAAATTCCAGCGTGTCAACCATCCAGTCCGCGTCAGAAGATAACGTGCCACATGGGCACCGTTAGTTTGACCGTGACGGAGGAGTTGACAGAAGGACTAACGTGACCCCTTTTTTATAATTTTATGGACCAATTTGGTCCTTTTTTATTGCCAGGGACCAAAAAGGCTTTCGTGAATATTGCCAGGGACCAAAAAGGTGTTTACTCTTCATTTTTTTGTTAAATTATTAAATATTAAATATAATATACACTACATAAATTAAAAATAATATTTAATATCAAAACGTGTCCTAACATGCCGAAATCTAACATTTTTTAGAATTAACGTGTTGGAGTGTCGTGTCGTATCGTGTTACGTGTCCCGTATCGGTATCGGAACTACATAGACCGCAACTCCTACAACACTATTCTTTTACGACTTTATTTTTTACTGCAAAAATAAGTACATACTTGTCATTAAGTATCAATAGACCTCAGTTACATATCAAATGCACTGCGCCAGTCAATATCCAACTAACTTGTTTAGGAGCATTCTTCATTGAGCAATGAAAATTACTCTTCTGTCTCCTTCTACACCTGCAGAATTTCATATAACAAATTATCTTATCATATACAGGCGCAATAGCTAACTCAGTAAAACTACACACATGGAAAAGATTTCCCAATTTGCAAATTAAATCCATTCTTGCAATCAATTATTGCACTTGCTAGCAAATTACATACTTAAAGAGAATACTAATTCAAAATCACATGCCACATATTCAAAACAAAAAGAATATCTGTAAAAAAATAATGTTACAATCATTGTAAGAGAAAAAACAAAAGAACTAACTAAGCATATACACTTCATGGATACAGGAAATTAGTATTCTTATCTTTTATTCCATACAAAAATACAGTCAAGGTTCCATACTTCATGGAGAAATAAATACCAAACCACTAAATTAACAACAAAATATTTTCAGATGATAGTAGAGTGAATTTATTCCTTACAAAATGGTATGTGTGTAAGAAAATTGTTGTGATCATGTTAAATGATAGATGTAAATCCCATTATATAAAGCGATAAAGTGGCAACATAAATAATTCCAAAAATTCTATATTTTCTAGAGCATTCAAATAATAATGTAAGGTCTTTCAAATACTTAAACTTTGAAAAATAAATTAATATAAATTTCGTAATGTCATTTCAAACTATTTCTCATATATTAGCAAAATAATAATTAAATAAAGAAAATCGCCTATTTTGTTTCATGCCACCTCCTCCATTAAATTTTTTAAGTACGAAGCACCTATATTTTCATTCATAATGCCAAATAAATAAATTTTAAAAATCAAAATAAAATAAATTATAGTTTGGACCCACTATTTATTTACAAATATCAAAGCTGATGAAATAGAACTTTAAGATAACTCTCGACCAATAATATTATTTCGTGTCATAATATGTTACATTGTTTCCAAAAATGAAGTGTATCCTTGGCATCACTTCTACGCATAGCCCACTGCTCAAATTGAAATCAATTATTATTAATTTATTATTATAATTATGGGTTTAAATTATCTTAGGTTGATGAAGATAACTCTCTTATGCAAGTGAGACATGAAAAGCCGTGCCATTTTTTTATTTTTTTTTAGAAAATGGTGGAACCCACATTATTTGTTTCTATAGCATGAGGTAAGCTATCTCCTACCGTAGGAGATTAATAGATCCTATAATTATTAGTATTAAAATATAGAACACACGCTTTCTTATAAAAAGTGACGAAGCTTCACCCATGTTCTTCTCTCGATTGATGCGTTGTCTTCTTATCATTGGTTTTATGACCAACTTAATTTAGCTTACATATATAAATAGCTATAAATGTGTGGCATGCCCTCTTCTCAATCCCACAAGCAATTTGAACCGGATTCATTAATAATTTTTCTCTCCTCTGTGATTAAGCCACGAGAAAGAACACAAGATGTAATGAGTCAATTTTTATTTATTTATTTCTAGCTAGCTTGTCTCCCCATTTAACTCAAACACTATTTGATGCATCTTCCAATTCAATCTCTTTGAGTTGATTTATCCATAATTTGTTATCTTGGGTGGCCTATACCTGTTCTATAGCATAATATTTCTCCCCTTGAAAGCTAATGTAAAACCAAGAAGTTTTGCCACCATATTAACCTTGCCAAAAGCTTCTTTGTAGTTGAACTATCATGATTCAAGTAAAACCTCTTGGGCATAACTCTTGGGTTTAGAACATAAGAAGGTGATATTCGGGTTTTGGGAAATGATGATGGATTAGCAAAGGATAATATAGATATTGGGGATGGAAAACATGCCATGGTTTTGGTTTCCTTGGAATGGTGTTGATGGTTGGAATAATTAATTTTTGTGTTTTGCACTATGTAGTGCAACAAGTTGAATTTAAATTTTTCTGAACAAATGTTTATAGTCTGAACCACGTTTGATTAAATTTTTTTTTATTGAGATGACATATGCATAACAAAACAATTGCTGATTTGTTGAAGAGACTTTTAATTGGATAAAATGATAATATGAGTGATAAAATGATGTATAATTCTCTTTGACGGCTTCTGTGGTAGGTCGTGACTTCATTATTAATGCTTCTATCTGCTAACGTGCCAGGTGTAGTTTGGATTAGTTTTTTTTATTATTATTATTATGCCCCATCTCCTAAACCAAATATTTCTTTCATGAAAAATCTTAAAAAATTAATATTGAAAGGAAGAAAAAAACTATGAAAGTAAATTTTTTATTAAAAGTCTTTGGCTTCCAACTCATAACTTCTGGCCTATTTTAAAAAATACACGTTCTTTATATGATTATATATTCTTGTTGAATGCACCCCATGTAGATATAATACTTAACCTGTTAAAAAATATTTATGTTTTCTAAACAATTATTTCAATTTAAAAATCTAAATTGTTGGGTGAGACTATATTAATAATTTTATACGAGATTTTGCTGAGTTTGAAAAGTGGATAATATATCAAATTCAACCTATTTATATTACGAAAGTCCATAATATTTAATTAGTTTTATTAATAGAATAGACGCGATGAAAATCAGCTCGTAACTAACCACTTAATCTCGTTATTTTTAATACCATCAATTATCTAAAAGTGAGAAGTGAAGCCTATTAATGATTTGACTCTCTTCTCTAATAGAGATAATTAAGGTTGAAAAAAAATTCAGTACTTATCTCTAATGATACAACAAGTCTGAATCCGTACACCACCTCTTTTTCCCCGAATGTAAATTATGAGGAGTGATATTCTTACTACCAAAATCTCTCACTACCTATCTAATCACCATTGGATCAATATTTTCTTTTTTTCAATTTTTTTTTAACGTTCTCTCTTTGATTCAATGATGATTAGATAGGTAGTGAGTTGGCAGTAAGAGATTTTAGTAGTAAGAATATCCCTCCTCGTAAACTATTTTAGGTTTAATCAATAACTCTCTCCATCTTAATTGACGTCTATGATAACTACACTAAAAACATGAAAATTTGAGGATCAATTGAATATTCGACTTAACTGATGATTTTGACTTGTAATTAATTAAATTATCAAAATATTGCCTTTATCTTGAAAAAATAAAAGAAACATATCTTGTCCTTACCAACTTTTCAGAGTAATTTTAAATTTTAACATAAAATTGCTGATTTCAAAGGGCATAAATATAGTATTATTTAAAGGGAAGGATATTGTAACAACTAAATTGTGTGACTATCATGTTACTATCTTATTTCCATCTTTGTATGATCATGATTTTCAAATTTAGTATTTTATATATATTTCCACCTTTGTATGGTTATGATTTCTCATATTTAATGCTTTCACTTTAAATATGGGGAATCATAACCATACAAAAATGGAAATAAATATAACCGTTGGATCAACATAATCGATCTAACAGTGAGATTGATTGATAGTAACTTGGTTGTTACAATATTCTTCCCCTTATTTAAATATACATAAGTAGTTAGCCGTGTATTAGTGAAAAAAAATCTAAGGTTAGAAATTAAAATCTCAGTATTATAATTATATTAAAAACTATATACAATAAGTTTTTTTTTTTTAATAAATCATCCTATATCCAATCATCAACGGATCCCAATTAATTCGGTTTCGAGTGGGACAGGACTCCGAGAGGAACAAAAAAAAATTCTTTTAAAATTAAGTTGATATTAAAATCTTTTCGGGGTTGGCTTCATTTCGAAATTTAATCTTATTCAAACTTCTTTGCCGACGTTTAACTCTAAACAGGAAGCACTATTTTTTTTTTTTAAAGTAATCTCTAGTATTGATATGCTGCCAAAAATACTCTTTTAAGAAAATAAATATAAACACCACTATCACTTCTTATTGGTGCTGAATATAAAAAAATATTTATGAGTTTCTTAAATAATAGTTTGAGTTTTTAAGAAAATAATAAATGTGTACATGTTTGGATAGCGCATGAGAATAAAAAATATTTGGTGACGCCTGTGGTTATCCCACGAGGGCAAGACAGGCGGAACGACGACTCAAGCTAGTCCTAAATTGCATCAGCGGAAAAGTTCTTTTTTGGATATATAGCGCATGCATCAGCGGAAAAGTTAAAGAGTACTCCCGCGGTTTTCCTTTATTTTATATATAAATGCAACTTCTTCGTTCAAAAACAGACGAAACTTATATTAAAAAGTTAAAAGAGTATCTTGCAAGGATATATCACTGCAAAAGAGAAGCAGTACTGAAAGCTCACACACAACTTCAGAGAGAGTGAGAGAGAGATATCGAAGGGTGAAAGAAGCACAAAATTAACATGGAATGGAGGAACTATTATTTGGATGTGATGCTTGTACCATTAGGATTTCTGATGACCATTGGTTATCATGTTTGGTTATGGTATAAGGTTCGAACACAGCCTTCTTCCACCATAATCGGAATCAATACTCATGGAAGACGCTTCTGGGTCCCTGCCATCATGAAGGTACTATATATCTTGTCCATTAATACATTAACAAAATATATTATAATTTGATTGTTTCCATTTTCAGTGACTATTTCTTTTTGTGAAAGCATGTGGAACTAATCTGTGTTCCCAGTATTGTCCAGCTTTTCAATTCTATCTTCACATGAGTTATCATAAACAATGATCTATATATATATATGGGTTTTATATTTCTCATCTTAAATGATAATTGAAATCTCATGTTATAGAGATAAAAAGCATGTGGGACCCATGTGTTAGAAAAAATTAAATGTAAGACCCATGCCAGCACGAAAATCGAAGAGTGTGTAGGAAAATTTGAATTCTCATATTAAATGAGAAATATAAAATCCTATATATATATATATATATATATATATATATATATGGGGTAAACATTTCTACAGCCACTTTAGATAAGCTTACCTACAGCTGCCATTTTTAACTATGTTCCCTCGGGAGAACATAGTTATAACATTAAAATTACTTTTCAGAACTTTTTTTTGCTAACGTACAAATACTTTTTCCTATATATATATATATATATATATATATATATATATATATATATATATGTATATATATATATATATGTATATATATATATATATGTATATATATATATATGTATATATATATATATATATATATGTATATATATAGTTAAAGAGTTTCTCTGTTTCTGATATATACTTGTTGTATGAATAATGGATAGGTATTGATATGACCAAGCGATTTTGATTTAAGATCTACCTCTATTTCTTACATGTTTTAGCCACAAAATTTGACGTCACCCGTTTGCATGATCAAAGCCGCAGTGTTAAACTAGTTAACTTGCTAAATGAGGAACTGTGAAAAAGCACATTTTACAAATTATCCTTGGAATATAATCATCTTTATTCTTAGTACTTATAAAATATTTTACTATGTGTTAAAAAATTATGATGATTTGGATGTTATTATTAAATTAACTTTTCAGATTTTTATAATTTATCTTGTTCTTATTTTTTCAAGTTAGTATCAAAGTTAGTATCATTCGCATATTTTTTGTTCGTGACAGGACATTGAAAAGAAGAACATCGTTGCAGTTCAAACTCTTCGTAATATGATAATGGGATCAACCCTTATGGCCACCACGTCCGTTCTCCTCTCAGCTGGCTTAGCAAGTGTCATAAGCAGCACTAACAGTGTAAAAAAGCCACTGAATGATGCTGTCTATGGAGCTCACGGAGAATTTATGGTAGCACTTAAATATGTGACAATCCTAACTATATTCTTATTCTCATTTTTCTGTCACACTCTGTCGATTAGGTCTCTCAACCAGGTGGGCATCCTCATTTGCACACCACAAGATGTCATGTCCATGATTACACCCGAATATTTGACTGAGCTTTTGGAGAAGGGGACTATTTTGAACACTGTTGGCAACAGGCTTTTCTACTCAGCACTTCCTCTATTCCTTTGGATCTTTGGGCCTGTGTTGGCTTTCTTGGGTTCTATCGCTATGTTACCAGTGCTTTACAACATAGACTTTGTTTGAGGAAATGGGAAGGGAAAGATCGTGAAGAATGACAAAGGGAACGATTATGTTTGATGTATTGAGCCTAAGTAACATGAAACAGATAGAAAATATGTGTATACGTCATTAGGTGCATCATTTACAACTTTTTAAGTTGTGAAGGTGTTTTGTTTGTATCTCCATCTATCTTCTTGGAATTAATTTTTAATAATTATGTTCATGAATAAGAAGTTTGATATGAAAAAAGTGTCTATTTTCATCGTCGAACGAATGTATCCTTTCGTGTTAAACGGATGTGTTATTTTGTTATCAAATATATGTCTTTTGAATCGTGACCTTACGTTTTCTATAATTAAATAGAGAATCATAATTTTAAAAATATTTTTCAAATTCCATTTACATTTGCATTCTTCTACTCTAGTGCGATTAGTCAGGCATAGGTTGAGTTCGATGAGGCTATTCAATATGGAAGTGCCGCCACAAAAATAGAGATAATCCATTCTATTTCGGGAGACAATTGTCCACGAATCTTCAATATCATAGAGAGGGAATATTGTCTTAAGGACACAATATCTAACACTGGGCTCGGATTTTCCCTTAACTTTGTGTTATTGCATGTGTCAATTTCTTGTGTGTATTACATGGAACTGTAGGTATTGTTGAAATGATTTCTCTAACACAAATTATCCTTTCTCAATGATTTTTAATATCATATGGATAACAATCTTAAGACAATAAGAAACACAAAGTTTGATGTGGATTTAGGAACAGTGTTAACAAATGCAGTCCAAGTCCAATTTGGGTCATGTTTGGTGCATAGTATAGGATAAGGTCTGATAGTATAACATCTGATAGTATAAGACCTGATTGTATAAGACCTGATTAAATTTTAATATTATCCAGCGTTTGTTATGGTATTGTATAAGATAATATCCCGCAATATTTTAAAAATTAATATATTAAAATAATTTGATATTAAAAAAATTATTTTAATATATTAATATTGAAATGATATATCAGTTCTTGAGAATAGTACTTGTAAGCAATATTAATACATCAATCCCTTATCAAGCCTAATCCCACCCCCTTAGGCCTGATTAAGTTATACATCATTTTGATGTATTAAAGGGTTCTGCTGTATAAGCTTATACATACGATGGTCACACCAAACAACTAAAAATGTCATAACATATACTATAAACTTATACTATCAAGCCTTATTATACATCACACCAAACATGCGCTTGGTACAATTTTGAGACTTGAAGAAAAAGAATTCAAGAAAACACACCATGGGTTGATTCATATATATATGGAGTGTGTATTTAAACTTAAATAACAAGCTGCTGTGCTTTTTTTATATACCTCTTTATTTTTTTAGTTTTTTTTACTCAGCCTTAACGCGGTAAACAAAATTGTCAATAACAAGCACTCTTTTTTTTTTTTAAATTCAAACACTGGTGCCTCTGATAATTGGAATTTGTAATTTGGGAATGAAACTTTGAAATTAGAGTGATCAAGAACGAAGCTAGACACAATTTCCAACAAAACAAGTTATTACTTAACACACTAACAACATACTACTCAAGGCATGCACATGAATTGAAAGGACAAGAGTTCATGAACAGTGATGAACATAGGATGAACACCAAGAACACAATTGCAGAAACGAATGGACTGAACAAGAAATTGAAGGAAACCAACAACCAGAAGAATAAAAGAATTTGGAATAAACACAAAAGCTGAAACATAATTGCACTATTCAAATTTAGCAAACAGAATTTAGGCCAAAAGCATTACCAAAAGGTTTAACTCAATTTCAATCCTAGAACTGAGCTCTGGTACGAAATTATATGAATCAACTCATTGAGTGCTTCCTTGATTTCTTTTTCTTCCGGTCTCAAAATTTCTCCAAATCAGGCCTGGATTGGACTCCTTAACACTGTTCTCAGATTTACATCATAATTGTTCCTCGGACATGGTTGATCCTTTATTTATGTCCATTTTCGCTTTGGACACCTTCTGGTTCTGCGGGTGCATAAAGAATACGACCTTGTAATATTACATAGAAGAGGCCATCACTTCACACCCATATAGGTGATTTCTGGTGGTGCATCTCAACTTACACTGTCTGAACACTTCAAAATCAGAAATCATTAAAAGTATATGTGCTTACCTTTTACTTAAACACTTCCTTGTCTAGGAATGAGTATGAGTTTTGAGAAACTCCACCATGCTTATTTGTTAATCATCACTTGGTTTTCTTTTTGAACCTAATTAATGGGTTTCCACTCTTCTAGGTAGAGTGTCTGCAATAATCAACATTTTAATGGCCTTAAACCCATTCCTTTCGACAGATTATACATAAACTCTCTAGTTATACCTTTTGTTAGCGGATCCGTAATTATACCACTAGAGAGTAATTGCCACACAGTATAATGTCTCCAATATATATATATATATATATATATATATATATATATATATATATTGAGACTTACCACTATATATAACACTTCTTGCAATTTCGACTGCTACCTTACAATCATAGTGGATGCACATAACATACATTGATATCAACCAATTCCAAATATCCACAAGGAAGTTACACAACCACTCGGTTACCTCACCAACTCTATCTGAGGCAATAAGTTTTTGCTTCCATGGTCGACCTTTTAATACATGCTTGCTTGGATGATTTCCAAGACACAACCCCCCACCCTCCCCCACCAAGTGTGTACACAAACCCACGTGTAGACATGGTGTTACTAGAGTCAGTGATTCAATCTGCATCATAATCGATATGCACCATTATTATGTACATCTCCATTGAACACACAATCCACCATCTTTGATCCGATCTTAACTTTTTTTGATTTCCAAATCTTGATTTTTGCCAAACACCCCCACACTTTAAGATAATTCAAGGTAGGCTTCTTACCTTTCCACATTTCATAAGGGTTGTTCTTTGTTTTCTTGTGGGGTACTCTTTTGATTATATAATTTGTCATTAAAATGACTTCCCCCTACAAGTTTTATGGTAAAGCAAATGTTAACAACATAACATTGATTATTTCACTCAATGTATGGTACTTACTCACACCACTGCACAAGTAGGGGTGTAAATGGGTCAGGTTAGGCCAAGTTTTGGCCTTCATGACATAGTCCTACGTAAAAATATATTGAGCCTATCTGGCCTATTAGCTTATTAATGGCATGATTTATAGGTCAGGCCTATTGTTAAAAAATAAAAAGCCTAATATGGCCTATATGCCTACCAATTATGACATATTTATAAGAAGAATTTGAAAATAATAAATTAGGGTGAGAATATGGTCTAAAATTCTCTTCTTTTTAACTATAATGTCCAACAAACAAGTTGGGGCTTAGAATGAATTAGGGTGAGAACTGAGAAGCGACATATAGGAGAAGGAATTAGGGTTGGGAGTTGAGATTTAGGAAAAATAAATAATAGTTAAGATAAATATATTATTTTATTAAAAAAATTTAATAGGCCAGCATACAGACTTGTAGACCAGGCTTTTCATAGGCCTATTTGTTAAATAGACTTTTCTATAAGTCTAAGCCTATTCTCATTTTCAAAAAGATCAGGCTAGACCAGGCCAAACATACTTAAAATAATCCAACTGGGACTTCCAATGTGGCTTTGATTGTGATTACTATAATTCACCTTTAAGTTGTTTCACAATAAAAGCTTTTCTCTTATTATGGAACTAACATGTGCTTTTCACTTTTCATGCCTTGAACAGAGTAGGCATGAAATATTATAATGTTGGTTGGACACAAGCCGCCAGTGTTGAAAAATCTGGACCGATCCAGCCAGGTCGACTCGGGAACCGGTAAACCGATCATATAATCGGTCCAGATTTTCTATTGGATCAGACTTGTAATTGAATTAGTGTAAACCAGTACGAACATGTCGATTTTTACAAAAATCGATGAACTGGCCGATTTTATTTGAACCTGCCCGGTCAGATTTAAAAGAAAAATACAATATGGTGAGTGGTAGAGACAAGCTCGGTGATCCTGGAGGAGGAGGTGTTGCTCAAGGCTTGGGACTTCTTCACCACGTCACTGAAATGCCTCTCCTTCAAAATGACAATGTCCTTCTCGTCCACCTCCGCCTCGTCGTGGCCAGAGAAGTCACCGAAATTGGTGTCATCGTCGAAGTGTTCGTGGTTTGGTGGTGCGAGGTAGGGATGTTGTCTGGTTCGTCGAGGATACTAAGATCTTCATCGTCATTGAAGTTGTAGCAGAAAATGAGACAGAAGGAGGAGAAAAGGAGAAGAGTTAAGTGAAAGCACAAGAACAATGATCCAGATTCAGAAATGCATAGAGAGAGAGTAAAAGTATTAACTTTGGGGTCTTTGGTTAGTTAACTTCATCAATGAGTCTTTTTTGTTTAGTTAGTGTTCTCATTTTGCTCTGAATGTACCATAAAAGAGATAGATGTATATGACTGTGGATGTGTGATGTGAGACTTAATTTACTTGATTTTCAACTTTCAAGTGGGATTGGGAATGGAAATGATTCTCTTCCTTGGTATATATGACGTTGTTTATTATAAAAGTAATTTTTTTTATTTAAATTATTGGATCATACGGTTCAACTAATGACTCACTGGTTGAACTAGTAATCAGTACTTCGATCAGTTCGATCACTTGATCGAGTTTGATAACATTACAAGTCATCTACTGTTGTGGCTCTATTCTTTTTTTTTATAAACATGGCTCTATTATTTTGTACCTCCTGGCTCATTTACACCCTCTGGAAGACAATTGTCCATGAATCTTGAGCACAATAAAGAGAGAAAATGATCTTAATTAAGGACATAATTTCTAACATTGTACTTAGATTTTTCATTCTTATGTCATATATTTTTGTTCAGTATGTTTTAACTTTATATTATTTCATTTTTGATTTCTTGCATGCATTTCATAAAACTTCATAAATTATTGAACACAAAACATCCTCTCAATAATTTTAATATCATTCCTCTATAAGTAATATTATCATTTATGCATAATGCTATCCCGAAAAAGATTGTAACATCACCTTAATTTTGCATTACTAGAAATTGGGTTTTTGCGACAGTCTATTTTCAGCGCAAAACATGGAAATTCCATAATAATTTGTAACGAAATTTGCTATGGAAAAAGATTCTCAAAAATATGATATCGCGCGCAAACATAATTTGAAAGCTTAGGTATATATATTTGTTTAGAGGTAGGATCCTTTGATTCCAGTGTCAAATTTGAAATTTGACATCTCATCTAAGAGCTATTAGATAAAAAAATCAACGACTCTAATTTGTAAGCATGTGACACTATTGATTTTTTTTTTATCTAACGGCTATCAGATAAGGTGTTAAGTTTCAAATTGGATACTAATATCAAAGGATCCTACCTCATTTGTTTAATATAATTATAATATTGAAGTTTGAATTTATAATCTCGTGAAAATTTTATTGTCACTAATTCACTATTAATGACTTATGTATATTTAAATAATATTATATTTATGCCCTTCAATTAAACTGCACGTCTTATATATGTTGAAATTTATAATCATTGTGAAAATGGTAAAGACAAGATATGTTTCTTCTTTTTTCCAAGATAAAGACAAATTTTTGATAATTTAACTAATTATAAAGTCAATATTAACAATGTCAAATATTCAATTCATCCTCAAATTTTAATTTATTTAGGGCCCATTTGTATGAGTTTTTTCTCTTCAAAAACTGTTTTTTCAAGGGAAAAATTTAAAAACACTTCTCAGAAAAAATCTGTTTGGATGTTTACTTTTAGAAAAAAAATATAAGTCATAAAAAAAGTTAAAAATCTATTTTTTTTGAAGTTAAAAGTTTCATCTTCTAAAAAAAAAAAAAATAGAAGTCAAAAGCTATTTTTTTTTAAAAATTTAAATAATTTTAACTTTTATAAAAAAAGACTTTTAAAATAAATGAGACATAAAAAAATAATACATTTTTTAGAAGTCCATAAAAAAAGCCCTTAGTGTAGATGTCATAAACGTTAATTAAGACTGAGAGAGTCATTGATTAAATAGAGACAAGTGTCGTTTTGGTTGTTTGATACAAGTATACAACCTCCCCCTGATAAATGTATCACAACAAAATCCTCTCATCCTTTTTTTTTTTTTGGGTGTGAAATCCTCTCATTCTAATTTATACACGCATTCCATTTTTCTATCATTTTGTTGACTTTGGCGCCGATGTAATCTGCAACTACCCTATACCACGAGCTGAATGTGGCGCTAATTTTTTATATGCAAAATCTATGATCTAATAAATTATAAAAGTTCCTTGTCATTAGCCCCAGTTCTAATGACTTACTCTCCCACTGTCCAGACTCTGTTTAGATGAATTATTTCTAATTAAAAGGTTTTTTTTAATAAAAAATGTATTTCTCAATTTAATATGCATTTATATAACAATTTAAAAAACATAAAAGCTTTTCACCAAAAAAAAAAAAAAACATAAAAGCTATTAAAATTTTAAATATTATTTTTAAGTCAATATTATGATTTTTTTTTTAAACTTAAATAGTTTTTTTCGCTTAAAATTACTTTTTCATATTAACCCAATCATAGATAATTCTGACTTTAAAAAAAAAAATCATTCTAAAAACTCAATACATGAAGAAAAAAAAAATCTTAATATAAGTTCTTCTAAATAGCCCGGGTACCACTGCAAATCACTATTGATGCTGACGAATGAGGGTAAAGAGAGAAAGACGCTGACATTTTGGTTTAAGTAAGTATGTGATTTTTTTTTTGGTAAAAGTAAGTATGTGATTTTATTTTTATGGTCAACGAACATATCTTATTACGAAATAGTTATTTTGTTGTAATTTTTTGATTTCGTGTATAATAATCACAAAAAATAATAAATATTTTAATTAAAAATTTAGTTATATTTAATTAAATTATTTTTATTAAAAAACCATAAGATTATACATGATTTAAAGTTTATAATGAACTATGTCACACTTCTCATCTCATTTTCTCTTTTCTCTCCACCGCCGTTTGGTAGGCGTGAATACTTTGTTAATCTAAAAAAAAAATATTACTCAAAATATAAGAAAACCTAAAATATAATTACGTTTAAAGAACTCTGTAAATGTCTAATCATATGATTTAATGAAAATATCAAAACATATATAAAAAAAATCTATTTTAAAGAAATAAATAAATAAAAACATTTTTTAAAAAACAGAAAATTAACATTTCTATCGTCAACGTAAAAAAAAAAACATTTCCATCACTTCCACAGAAAATCTGATAAAGTGATAAGCTATGAAACACCGACACTTCAAAAATCCTGATGTATCGTGTCCGACACTCTCCGACACTCCGACACTTCCTGACACTCCAACACGCGTTATAGAAATTTAAAAAAAAATTCAAATGTTGCGTTACGTTGCGTTGAGTTTTTAGTTCTAACTATTAGATACGTTGGATTATAATTACCATTTTATTGAGTTTAATATAAGTATTTGGGATATCTTATGTTTTTTTGCAAGATTGATGTATACTATAATTTTAGTTTCATTTTTTTGTTAAATATTGAATATTAAATATAATATACACAACATAAATTAAAAATATTATTTAATATCAAAACGTGTCCTAACGTGTCGAAATCTAACATTTTTTAGAATTAACTTGTCGGAGTGTCGTGTCGTATCGTGTCACGTATCCCGTGTCAGTATCGGTGCTACATAGATTTAACAAAAAAAAATATTGGTTTAAAAATTAAAAAGATAAATTTTGAAAAAATAGAAATACTCATTTTTCAACATATATAAAAATAAATATTTTTATATAAAAATATTTCAATTTATAAATATTATATTTATAAATATTTTATTTTTTATTAAACATTAATTTATATAAATAAATATTTTTAATTATATTTAAAATTTTAATATATTAATATATTAAAATATAAAAAAATTTAACAGTTTAAGTATTATACCTAAAGAAGGTTATGGTTACAACCTTTTTTTTACAAACTCTTACAATAATATTTTATCACTGTTGATTTCCGCAAATCAACGGTTATTATTTTATCAAATTAAACTCATTAATTAATTATTAATTCATAATAAATGATAACCGTTGATTGACGGAAATCAACGGTGATAAGATGTAATTGTAAGAGTTTGTAAAAAAAAAAAAAAAAAGTGTAAGTATAACCTTCCTCTTATACCTAAATGGCCTGCACACAGAACTGGAAAATATGATTATATGTATAGCATTTATGTTTTTAAAAATAACTAAAAGCTAAAAGTTAATTTTTTATTAAAAAATACTTTGATAGTTTTTACTCTCTTTTTTTAAGTAATTAAAAGGGGCTTAAGCCCAGAAAACACAAAAAGCAAACTACAAAAGGGTAGTGTCTATCTCTAAGAGTGTATACTCCAATTATTGAAATATCCATCATCGTATAATATTTTTTTTATGGTTTTTAAAAATTGACGGCGGGTCCCTTTGGGTTAGCTGAAGAAGTTTAACTTCTTCTATAACATAGAAGTTTAAATCCCTTAAATAAAAGGGTGAGTCTATATAATTAAAATATTACGCCTTCAAATTCAAAAAATAATCTTGTATAAATATAGAGAAAAATATATGTCATTTTAAAGATGTAAAGTTATGTCATTTTAAGAAAGAGATAAATAAAGAATGAGAGAGAGTTGACAAAAAAAAATAAAAGTATATATGAGTCACATCTCTTTATGAAAGTGAAATAACATAAGTTGTGTCATTTAAAAGGATAAACATTTATCCCATAAATATATTTTTCATGCAAAGTTGTCTTACGGAGATATGATTCCAACACTTAAAAAAAAATTTAAAGATTGAGCCCACCATTTTACTATATGCAGGAATAGCTCCACTTCAACTGCCGCATATAAGGATAAAATTTCCTAGGAATATAAATATGAAAAAATAAGATTATATAAGGATTATTTTCAAATTTCACCTTTACCGTTCCCGGGATTAATAAGAGGAGAACCACTTCCACACTCATAAAGTGGCGATAAAAAACTATAAAATGCTTTTTTACACTTTGTAGTTAATTGCAGATAAATTATTTAAGTAAATTTAATAAGATGTTATTTTGGGACGAAAATTATTGTATTTTTATAATTTTAATTTATTTCAGAGTTATAATAGTCTTTATATTTATTTTTAACTATTTCAATATCAAAATGATATCATTTTAAAATAAATGCAGATAATTTATCTATAATATCTGCATAAATATTTTTGCTATGGATTCAATTACATTAATGCGTTTACAAGTTGTTGGATACTTTGACTGTTGAAAAAAATACAAATGTTCTAAAATAAGCATTTGAAAACTTTTTTTTTTTATAACAAGCATTTGAAAACTTTAAATTACAATACATTGCATGTCAAAAGTAAAATATTCCAAAATTTAACGTTTTATTTTTTTAATATTATTTTTATGCCTTACAAATGAAATCTAAAACACCATAAAACGTTCGTAAAGACAAAGTCAAACTTCTATTCACTCATTTAATTATTCTTAAAATAATTAATTAAATATTTGTTAATTACAAAATTAAGAATATATTATTTATTTTATTAATTTTATAATTAATCTTAATATATTAAATATAATGTGAAAAAATGTTAATAAGGTGAAACAATAATTCAGTAAAAGACTTTAATGTTTCTACGGTGAATTTAGATAAGTTATCTAGATTTATATTTAAAATCTTAATAGATCTATATTTATTTTCAAAATTATATCATTTTGAGTTGACAAATTAAAAATTAATTATAATGAAAAAGATTATTATAATCCTGAAATAAATTATAATTATAAAAATACTTTATTTTTCGCCCCAAAACAATGTCAATTTGGATACAATGTAAATAACTTATATACATTGATAGTAGAAAAAATGAATCCTAGTAAAATATATATAAAAAATAAGTTAAACCTAAATTCTTAATTTATTGGATGTAGTTGTCGTCGATTTTGTTTGAAATGAAAAATAGTAAAATTTACTTCCCCTAAAATCAGGATTCATATGTTACCTCTATTTATTTACTCTTATAACAACCACTCGAGTGAATACCAAAGCACTCCCATGCGCTCAATCGCATAGCGACAGTAAACGAAAAGGCAAAATCAACAGAGCCATCTCAACTAAAAAAATTAATTAAAAATCTTTAAAATATATATCAAATAAGAGAACATTGATTTCATTTGGACATTAATTATTTTTGTTTAAATTTTGGATATATAAGCTAAAACCTTATATTATATGGAGTAGGTTATACTTATAAATATTTTGTTTTCAAACTATACGTACTATATGTATTATTGAGAGAGTATATTTCTAATTGAGTTTATTCCTGGGAGAACATAGTGTAGTTTATAAATAAAAAATTTATAAATATAACCCTCACTTATACGGAATAGGTTATATTTACAAACTCTTACAAACCATATTATGTATTCTCGGGAGTACATTCCTAACCGAGTCCATTACTATTAGTACATAGTGTAGTTTATAAAAATTTGTAAATATAACACTCTACGAATTGGGATATGTTATATTCTCAAATATTTTATTTACAAATTTTTACAAAATATTTCCGAAAATTTGGGATCACATTCTTAAACGAGACTATTTTCAGAAGTACGTAGCATAATTTATAATAATTTATAAATAAAAATTTATAAATAAAAATTTATAAATATAATTCTATCCCTAAAAATTTAATAAAAAATAAACTAAAATTAATGGCGCATCGCCATTTAGAGCAAAGTAGTTTGGCATGGACGTTGAACAGGGTGAATAGATATATATAAAGAAATAGGAAATGGATACTTTGGTGTTGTGAAAAAAAATATGACAGGGTTATCTAAGAATATTAAAATCATATAATTTCTCTTTTCTTTATTTTAATATTTTTTTCTATATTCTTTTATTATAATTTCTCACATAATCTATATTCTATATTGATCCACTTTTATGGATTATAATTTCTCACATAATCATATCTTATTTATTTTTTCAGTGAAGCGCATAACCCAGAATTAACCAACCCCCGAAGAAAAATCATCATGACCTCTGACGGCAACAACCGGCAATACCAACCCAGACGAAGCTTTGATCTTGAAGAATCATTTAAGGCTAAAATACACATGCCTCATTATTTTTTAATTTTTGAACGATTAGCAATACTCTGATTTATAAGTATTACAATTTACAAGTGACTTCCTTGCAACGAGTTGCACGAAACTTTAATCAGTATTACACACAAAAATCCCAATAAATAGCAGATAGTACATTATCAAATACAATGGTCAATGAACATAGACTCAAATTCAACTTGTAAATCATAAAAAACTCAGAGACTAAAACTTACATAGAACTTGTGAAATAATTATTTCTACCATTATCCCCATATGAAGGCACAGTAATAAATATTGGGGTACTATCACGATGGCAATTGACAACTGAGCAATACGTTTGCACAGCCGTTAGAACCAAAAGCAGAACAGCAAAAACAAACTTTAAGGCACGCGCATAAAAATCATGAACAATGGTCAAGTTCCTAGATAGCTTGCTGTTAGTATGGAATCTTTTGGTAGCTTTCTTAATCTCTGCATCCAATTTTGGTATATTCGTGGGCCTTATCGATTTGCTCATCATCCCATTGAAAAGTTGCGCGACGAATTCATCACGTAGCTCGGTGTGAATGATTTTCTCTTGTACCAGCAGCTTCACATCCTCAGGTGTGTCTATAATAGCACTCATTAATTCAATGTACCAACAGCCCGGTTTCTTTACTTATAGAGAGAAGGAATAACCAACAGCCCGGTTGACTTATTTCTGTTGTCATATTTTATATCATTATTCCCTATCAGTTGTGAAACTCCTTTGCTAGAAATGGCGACGCAGAGAACCAAATCCGGTGCTCCATTTCTTTTTCATTTTTTTTTAAATTTAATTATGATAATTTAATATAAACAATTAATAATTACAAGAATATTATTGTCATTCTAATATATCTTATAATAAATTTTATTTATGAAATTGCACAAAAATTAAAAAGGAAACAACATATTTAAATCCAGGTACGTAGGGGATATTTTGCTTAGGAATCCAAATCTGATTTGATTTAACACACCATGCATCTCTCTCCCCTTAGATGACAAGCATGTTAAGAAATTAAGTATATGGAAATCGAAATCATTCTTACTCCTGATCTTCAAAACAATGGCCTATTTGAAATCTGTTTTGAAAAACGGTTTTTTAATTTATTTCTTTTTTAAAAAAAAATTCGCTTGATAAAATCTGTAATATAAAAAAATTTAAAAAAAGTATCACTTTTTTTTATTTTTATAATCAAATTTAGATAACATATCTCAATAATTTTTATTGTATTTTGATTATTAACTTTTAAAACAAAAACAAAAAACATAGAAAATAATATTTCATTAACTATTCTACAGTACAAAACAGTATTAAGAACAAAAAAATCATAACACAATCAAATACACACAATATTTTCAACAGCGAAAGTCCACTCCTCACTAATAGAAAAAAAAAAATCTTTAATAGAAAAAAATCTTATTAATTAGGCAAAAAAAATTATTTATTACAATTTAAATAAGAAATTACGGAAAAAAAAGCATTTAGAACTTATTTACGAATGTATATAGCAACCAATCGCATCCTCTGGAAGTTGTGTTTAGGGCTTGCTCGCGCCTCATTTTGGGTGCGAGACCCAACCCCTGACACGCCTTCTCGAGAGTGCAACCAGGCCCCTTACCCGCCCAATTTTGGGCACAATTGGCCCAGTCGTCCCCTATTTATACTCATCTCCTCTGCACATCTCTTCTCCATCATAAACTCTTTCTCTTATATACATTATCACTTGCTTATTCATACTTTTTTTTTTGTTTTTTTGTTTATATATTTAAAAGTAAGTTACTATTCTGATTTTGATCGTATTGTTCTATATTATAATGGTAGAAAAGTGGAAAACCGAGTGGTGTAGTTTTTGAAGGTGAGAAAAGGAAAACATGTATCAAGCGCGACTCAACAGTTGACGAACTGCATTAAAAAATCAGTCAAAAATTAGGTCTTCAAGGTAACCAACCTATCACTCTTGTCTCACGACAAGATTATTGTTTAAAGAACGGTACATTGAGTTGTATGTGGATATTGCAGAAGGAGAGAGTGTTGTTTTACTTATCAGGTCAGTTGCTCTCAATTCTCCACATAATGTATCATCATCATCTGCTGCACAATTGATAACATGCCTGAGTAAGACGAAAATGACCCTGCTTGGGTTAAGGACGAGGTTGATGACGATAATGAAAATATCATAATAGAGGATCGTCTACTTACAGAGGATGCTAGTGCTTCAGACAATGATGAGGATCGTGATGTGGGTGCGACTCAAACCAATAGGCATATTAGAAGTATCAAAGCATAATAAAATTTATTAAGTATGAATAAAATCCCTATGCATATTTTTTTGTGTGTGGAAATACTATGCATATATTATAAGACATTATAATTGTCCTAGGTCACTAAGATCACTACCAATTTCCTAGGTCACTAACAATTTTCCTAAGTACCTAAAATTTTCCTAGGCCACTATTATAACATGTATATTACTGCAATTTAAAAATATAAAAAAAAAGATATTAAGACTTACTTGAATGATAGAGCTTCGCTGTGCAAAGGATTACTCAAAGAGAATTCAGATAGAAATCTAGAGAGAAGTCCAAGCAAAATCTTAAAGAGAAGGTAGAGCGATGGAGCGAATTGAAAAAGTGAATGTGAGGTATATATAAAAGGGCTAGGTCGCATGTCGCACCCAAAATAAGGCTCGACCAAGCACCTGTCTCACCTTCATGAGGGCGTGACCAATTACTAAAGCCGACACGTATCCAATGGTTGCGTTGGATACGTGTCGGCTTTTTTTCACCTTCAAACTTAACACCTCGTCGACCTTCTACCTTCCTACCATCAAAATGTGAACTCATTTTTAAAATGGAATAACAAATAAAATGAAAATACTAAATAAAGATAACAATTGTGTATGTAAAATGTAAGAAATGATGGTAGAGAAGAGAAGTGAAGAGTGCATAGAGTGGTAAAGGATTATATAGAGTTTTTTGACCCATTCACACCCAGGGGACATCAGGGCCGCATGTGTCACGTCCAAATTGGGCATCACCCATGTGGATGTCGTGCTTAAATGGGACGTCACATGTGACGCTTAATTTAGGCATGGTATTGTGCAGTAGATTCATAGTTTTTTGAAAAATTATAATAAATACGTAATTTTTTATTTAAAATACATTATATTAATTTTTTTGCCGTCAAATGGTGCATGGAATCCTACAAATGAATATGCTTGAGAGCATATTCATGGGTCGATTTGTTGGTGGGAATTGGACAGACCGCAGTTGTCATCTGGCCAGAGAACGGTCCTTGGATATGGAAGTATGAGTAGTAGTAAATTATTCTAATTAGTTGGTGTACAGCTACTTATTTTGACTTATTCTTCTAGCGAGAATTTTCATAGCTAAATAATGATAATTGATGAGATACAGTTTCACACTAACTAAATACACTAACTATAGTTAATAGTTTGTTACTTGCAGTTAATAGTTTGTTACTTGTAGTTAGTTTTCTGTAAGTACATGTCTTTGGTTGTAAATTATAGAACTGATTCATTTTTCCCTTCATGTCAATACAAACACTCTTCTTGGTTTGTAAGATGGTATCAGAGCTTCTCACGGAGCTCTGATATTCGCCTCTTTCTTTTCCATCCTTCATCCATTCTTTTCCTCTCAATTCTTCATCCTCTTTTCTTCGGTTCTGAAATCAAGAATAGTTATTCAAGATGGAGAATCAGAGTTCCGTGCTAAATCTTGAACATGCAACTGAGGAATCAGACGCAAATCAAGCAAGAGAAAGTTCAGATGTTAATCGAGGTAATACAAAAACCTCCAATACTGTGTTGGATTTTTCAGATCCAGGAAGTCCATATTAGTTGCATGCGAATGAAAATCCCTCTTTGGTGTTGGTTTCTTCTCTTATGAATGGGAAGAACTATCATGGTTGGGCAAGAGCCATGAAGATGACATTAATCTCTAAAAACAAGTTTTCTTTTGTAAATGGAACTATAACTGTTCCAGAAATGTCAGATCCACACTATGGTGCTTGGGAAAGGTGCAACACCATGGTAGTTTCATGGTTACATCGTTCTATTACTGAATCTATTTCTCAATCTATCTTATGGATGGATCAAGCTTTTGATGTATGGAACGACTTGAAAGAGAGATTTTCTCAAGGAGATATATTCAAAATTTCTGATCTCCAAGATGACATTTACCGGTTGAATCAAGGAGACAGCTCTGTGTCTGATTATTACACACAGTTGAAAGTGTTATGGGATGAATTGGAGGCACTACAGCCAACTCCAAACTGTAGGTGCGTACGTCCTTGTTGCAACATATCTACAGAAGTGAAGAAAATTAGAGAACGTGATTACTCAATCCGTTTTCTTAAGGGATTGAGTGATAAGTTCTCCCAAGTGAGGTCACAAATTATGTTAATAGACCCTTTTCCATCTGTTAATCGTGTGTTCTCTCTTGTTATGCAACAAGAGAGGCAACTTCACTTGGAAGGAAATTTTGTAGGCCATGACAATCCTAAAGTTTTCTACAATGCTACAGATCAATCACAAGGTAGAGGACGTTCTCAAATCCGTGGAAGAGGACGTTCTACAGGAAGAGGTAGATCAAGTTCTTACAGAATTTGTACACATTGTGGTAAGACTGGACACACAGTTGAGACATGCTTTGAGAAGCATGGATACCCTCCTGGTTTCAAACAAAGAAATTATACACACAGAACAAATATGGCAGTCATTGGAGATCAAGATCAAGCAACAGAATTGCTTGAAATGAAGGATACTTTCACGAAGAATCAATTCCAAACTATAATGGAGATGATACAGCAAAACATACATCAAAGTCCTACTACACAGCAGCATTCAGGGCATGTTAGTAACCTGGTGCAATCCAAGGCACATAATGCAGACAACATAGTGCAGTCCAAGGCACATAATGCAGAAACCAGTGATTTCACAGCAGGTAATAGTAAATTTCAATGGATTTTAGATACTGGAGCTACAGATCATATCACACACTCTCTTGATTCGTTATCATCTATTCAAAAGATTGAACCTATAGCCATTTTCTTGCCCAATGGAAGTCAAGTTTTTGCATCCATATCAGGAACCATTGTACTCTCTGATTTACTTCAACTTACAAATGTTTTGTTTGTTAAGGAGTTCAAGGTAAACTTGATATCAGTGAATCGGTTAATCCATGGTTCTAATTGTCAAGTGACTTTTCAGCAAAAGAAATGTATTATACAGCAAATTCCAACCATGATGGAGATTGGTTCTGCTAATCTTGAGGGAGGATTATACATACTTCATCACAGGGACTTCAGAAAGGCATGCTCACATGATAATGACTCAGACATCTTGTGGAATGCTACCTGCAACATTAATTCTACCTCTACAGAAGATGCTACTTGGCATATGAGGCTCGGGCATTGTTCAAAGGATATTCTAAAGGCAATGATACTTAGATTTCCTTTTATTTCTTGTAATAAGTTAGATGAGCCATGTGAGGCATGTCATCTAGCAAAACAAAGAAGGCTTCCCTTTAATCATAGCATTACAGTTTCCAACACTGCTTTTGATTTAGTTCATATGGACATATGGGGCCCCTATTCAATACCTTCTATACATGGTCACAGATACCTTTTGACTATTGTTGATGATCACACACGGTTCACTTGGGGTATTCTTATGAAATCAAAAGGTGAAACCAGAAATAACATTCGAGATTTTGTGACTCTTGTAGAAAATCAATTTGGAGTAGTTATAAAGACCCTTCGCAGTGATAATGGGCAAGAATTTCTTATGGATGATTTCTTTAGATGTAAAGGGATAATTCATCAAACTACTTGCATCGAAACTCCACAACAAAATGGCAAAGTAGAACGAAAGCATCAACACATACTCAATATAGCAAGGGCTCTTCTTTTTCAAAGTAATATTCCAAAAGAATTATGGTGTTACTGCATTTCTCATGCCATCCATATAATGAATCGGCTTAGTTCACCAAGGTTGCAGTTCTACTCACCTTATCAAATGTTATTTCATAAGCCACCTGTTCTTTTCCATTTGAGGACATTTGGATGCTTAGCTTATGCTAGCACTCTTACAGCTGGCAGATTGAAGTTTGATCCTCGGGCTCGAAAATGTGTCTATCTTGGGCACAAAGATGGAACAAAAGGGTATATACTCTATGACCTTATCTCAAAGCAAATCTTCCTTTCCAGAAATGTAGTTTTTTATGAACAACACTTCCCTTTTTCCAAACACTACCCAACAATACCTACACCACACCCCTTTCCCTTAGCCACTGCCTTACCTACCCAATATGACAACCCCTGCCCCAGACCCACCACAACATTGGAAACTACACCTACACAGCCTTGTCAATCTGACATTCCTACTAGTACCATCGACACTAGCATTCTTCCTTCCCCTCATGTTCATACCGACACCAGTCTCATTGAAGTTTCCAATACAGATTTTCCCCATCCACAGAGACGTTCAACCAGAACAAAAACCACACCCAAATATCTCACAGACTTCCATTGCAACCTTACTAAGACCACTATCCTTTACCCAATTTCCTCTACAGTTTCCTATAACAGATGTTCCCAACCACATTCTACATTTTGTTTCAATATCAGTAGCTTTGTTGAGCCACGAACATACAAGCAAGCAGTACAGTCACCCGAATGGATTGCAGCCATGAATGCTGAAATTGATGCTTTGAATAGAAATGAAACTTGGTCTTTTGTTGATTTACCATCTGATAAGCAACCTATTGGATCAAAATGGGTGTATAAGATCAAACATAATGCTGATGGCACTATTGCTAGACATAAAGCAAGGTTAGTAGCAAAAGGCTATAACCAAATCGAAGGATTGGATTATTTTCAGACTTTCTCACCTATTGCTAAATTGACTTCCATTCGAGTTCTATTGTCTATTGCAGCAGCAAGCAATTGGTTTCTTGAACAGCTTGACATCAACAATGCCTTCCTTCATGGGGAGTTACTTGAGGATGTTTATATGTCAGTCCCAGAAGGCATCATTTCTCCTCATCCAGGCAAGGTATGCAAGCTGCGTAAATCACTATATGGTCTAAAACAAGCTAGTCGGTTGTGGAATGCCAAACTTACCACAGAATTGGTCCAGATTGGTTACTCTCAATCATCTAGTGATTATGCTCTTTTTACCAAGAAAACAGCTGATTCTTTCACTGCCTTACTTGTCTATGTAGATGACATGATCCTTACAGGTAACAACATTGATGAGATACAGTTTTGTAAATCTCATTTAGATAATCTTTTCCAAATCAAAGATCTTGGCCCTTTAAAGTTTTTCCTTGGCTTGGAAGTGGCACGATCTCCTACTGGTATAATAGTGAATCAGCGAAAGTATGTCTTAGAAATGCTTGAGGAAACAGGATTGCTTGGAGCAAAACCTGTCTCCACACCAATCGAGCCTACTGTTCGTTTGCATCAGAACCAAGGAGACAAATGTTCTGATCCTTCTTTATATCGTCGAATTGTGGGGCGACTTCTCTATCTCACTAACACCAGACCGGACATTTCCTTCGCAGTCCAGCAACTTAGTCAGTTTGTAGCTTCTCCTACTACTGCTAATCTTGCTGCTTCTTTTCGTGTTTTGAGATACCTCAAAGGTTCCCCAGCCAAAGGACTTTTCTTCTCCTCCAAGAGTGACCTTACTCTCTCAGGTTTTGCTGATGCGGATTGGGGTACTTGCCCTGATACTCGCCGTTCTACTACTGGTTTCTGTGTTTTTCTTGCACCTTCCCTCATCTCCTGGAAATCCAAGAAGCAAACCACTGTTAGTCGATCTTCAGCTGAAGCTGAATACCGGGCATTGGCCACGTTGTCTTGTGAAGTTCAGTGGATTACTTATCTTTTACGTGATTTTCAAGTTTCTATTCCTGGTCCAGCAATGGTTTATTGTGATAACCAAGCAGCGGTTCATCTTGCTCACAATCCTTCGTTTCATGAACGGAGCAAGCACATAGAACTTGATTGCCACATTACTCGCGAAAAGATTGTTCAAGGTTTAATACATCTGCTTCCTATCTCTTCAGCTCATCAGTTAGCAGACATGTTTACCAAGGGACTTCATCCATCTCCGCTCAAGAATTTCGTATCCAAGTTGGGTCTTGTAGATATCCACTCCCAACTTGAGGGGGGGGTGATGAGATACAGTTTCACACTAACTATATACACTAACTATAGTTAATAGTTTGTTACTTGCAGTTAATAGTTTGTTACTTGTAGTTAGTTTTCTGTAAGTACATGTCTTTGGTTGTAAATTATAGAACTGATTCATTTTTCCCTTCATGTCAATACAAACACTCTTTTTGGTTTGTAAGAATAATAAACCTTAATCATTGTTAAACATTCGAGCAATTGTTAGGTCATATGTATTTGTACTAAGATGGGATAATATTAAATGTCGGTGCTTAACATCCTCGGGAGTATACACAAATAGTTAGTGTGTGCAAAACAAACAAAATATTAAATTAAAGGGTATTATATATATCATATCATAGAAAATTTATCCTGTCATGTTACTCTTACAAAAAATGATGGCCACATTTTATTTTTTTATTTTTTTTTTAAATGGGACTCACATCAAATATATTAGGTAATATGACACTACAAATTTTCTACAACATTACATATATAAAATCCTAAATTAAATTATGAATTTAAATGCACTTAAAAAAAATTGAAAATTAATTCTTGAATTGAGCTGCTTTTAAAATTCAGTTCTGGAACTGAATTGTTTTTTAAAAAATAAGTTCAGGAACTAAATCGATTTATGAAGCGAACTGAATTTCAAAATCAGTTTAAGAACTGAACTGGTTTAAAAACCATAAACTGAATTTCCTTTTTTTTTCTCTTATTTTTTTTATATATTGTTTTGATATTCTCTCTCTATTTTTCTTCCTTATTTATATATTTCCTATGATTTAAGAGGTGGTTCAAAAATCAGTTTTAGTGGTATGCAAAAGAACCACAAAAAATATTACACTTAAAAAAATTAATTTTTAAAAATAAGTTCTAAACTATTTTAAAAAACTAGTTCTTCAATTTTGTTCATGAACCGAACCATTTTTTTTTCTTTTTTCTTTTATTTTTATTTTTTCTCTCTATTTCTCTTTTCTTAATTATTTATTTATTGTCTTCTTTTTTCTGATTTTTATTTATTTATTTTTTGTTTTTTCTCTTATGTAATTTATTTTCTTAATTTTTTATTTTAAATAATTTTTTTTAATTGTAGTATCATTTATCTTTTTTAATTTTTTGTTTTCTTCCCTCAATCTTTTGCAAAATTTTTTGGATTTTAAACACCAATTCAAAATTAATTTTAAATTGAACCGAACTGATTATGAACCGTTCAGAACTGAACTCATAAATCAATTCACTTCTAAGAACTGAATTATTATTTTTTTAATTTAATTCGGTTCGGCAAAGAACCTGGACCATGCATACAAGGCTACTAGCCTTTGTGATTGGTGTAATATAACTATAAGCATTAAATAGTTGAATTGTAAGCTTCATTTCTTCTAAAGTTATTTTAGAAAAATTTGTCTAATATTAACTAAAATGACATTAATTTGGGATAAAAGTCGTGGTATGCTTGTAATTTTAATTTATTATATAGGATATATTAGTCTTTTTCATTCTATTTTTTTAATAAAAAATCTCGTTTTGATAAATATTAAATAATTTTTTCTAAAATAACTTTAGAAATTTTATTCCCTGAATTGTATTATGATATGGAATGACGCATCATACAAATAGAATTATAATTAGTCCATAGGTCCCAAATTAATAATATGTATTGAAATTGATATTACAAGCATACAAATATTTGCTATCTCTGTACCAGCTATCATTTTTACATACAAATATTTGCTATCTCTGTACCAGCTATCATTTTTACTCAAAATCGTTTATTCATATAACTAAAAAATCGTATATGAAAATGTTAAGGAAATTTCCATATAAAATATTTAAAGTGACAATTATTTTGAAATTAAAAAAATACTTAATTAACGTTAACTTTTATGAATAATTAAAAGTACAGGATCTTTTGACACCGGTATCAAAGTTTGAAAAATTTGACACCAAATCCCAACCGTTGATTTCTGCTCATCAATGGTTATCATTTATTGGAATTGATGATTAATTAATGAGTGTAATTCCCAAATAAATGATAACTGTTGATTGGCGGAAATCAACGGTTGAGATTTGATGTCAAATTTCAAAAAATTTACACCGATGTCAAAAGATCCTATCTCGTAATTAAATAAGTGTATAGAAATTTGACATTGTCTTTACGATTTACGAACGTTTCATAAAGATTTTAGATTTCATTTGCAAGGCATAAATATAATATTATGAAATAAAACGTAAAATTTTGAAATAATTAACTTTTGACAAACAATTTATTGTAATTTAAATGTCTCAATTGCTCATTTTATAAAGTTTGTATTTTTTTCAATGTCAAAGTATCCAACAAGTTACTGAAATCGCAACCAGAAATTCTCAAAGAGGTTTGGTCCATATTTCTGAAGGGCGTGGGTTCAAATCTCGCTGACCGATGTGAGGACTTTGTGGTGGGTGATATGTAATCCTCTCAGAAATCCTCAAAGAGGTTGGAGTCTTCTCTGACCCTGGTGGGATACCGATGTCTAACCCCATTGTATGAAAAAAAAAAAAAACTATCCAACAACTTTCTTTCACGGAAAAAGAAAAAATATCCAACAATCTGTGAAGGTAAATAATCACTTTTTTTTCCTCTTTTGTCAAAGTACTAAATGCAAACGCATTAACGTGATTGAACCCTGAATAATTTTGGCGCTCTAATCTCCCGTTTTGAGAGGAATCATAAGGTCATTAGGATTGGTTTGGTGGTGAGGGATTTTGGTAAATTATATTAAATTAAGTCTTCAATCCTCAATTGTATAAAAAAAATCCATTTAAAAACTCCAAAACAATACATATCTCGAATCTATTGACACAGCTTGAGTTAACAAATGAGTCAACTAAAGTTAATGAGAATAAAAATATGAAAAATAAATTCATATGATGACTATTGTGGTTATGGCACGAGGGCATCGCGGTGGTAGGTGAAGTGTGAACAGCAAGACAGGCGGAGCGACGACTCGATCTACGTACCTATTTGGATCATTTCTTATTTAAGATAGAAGCTACTTATAAGCATAAATTAAATTAGGCTAAACAGATTTTGAAAAAAAAACTCTTATAACGAAAAGTTCTTTTTTTATAATGAAGAAAAAAAGTTGAAAACTAAAAACTACGGAGGAGTTTTTTTAAGCTCTTATATGTTTTTCTTGAATTGTGTGCTTTTTTTAAATGAAGAGTGATAAAGAAAGAGAGAGATAATTTTCTTAAAATATGTGCTTTTAAGTAATTTTTAAGCTAAATTTTTTGAGAAATGTTATACTTACTACCTAATTTTCTTACTACTTGTTACTATCAAATCCTAACGGTTGATTTCCGTCAATCTAACGGTTATAATTTATTGCAAATTAATAATTAATTAATAAATATGATCTCATAAATTACAACCGTTATATTGACAGAAATCAACTGTTAAAATTTGGTAGTAACAAGTAGTAAGAAAATTAGGTAGTATGTATAACCTCTCCCAAAATTTTTATGTAATTTTCAAATAGCTTTTAGTTTATTTTTTTAAGTTCTTTTTTTAACTTTAACCTATAAGTAATTTCTCGCTAAAAAAATAAGAGATACTATTCCTAAATTGCATCCGCAGCAAAATTAAAGAGAGATGGCAAAAGTCTACACAGTCTTTTGCTTTAATTTTTTTTTTTTTTAATGAAGTCCTAGCTTAATTAGTTAAATACTTACTATTACACTAACAACCTGTCGTATGTGCATGCGTTGATACTCGATGTGGTGATGCCGATACGGGTCTTCTTAGAAAAACAGAAGTAGCAGAAAAGAAATGCGAATCCAGATTAATTTATCATACCTTCTCTCTTGCATAAATGAACATTTTTTAGGATAAGTATTTTTATTTTATTTTTTGGTTTTAATCAACATTAATGATAGCTACACCTAACAAAGTACATTTTTATTTTTTATTTTTTTGGATACAAGTACCTATTATGAATGACTGCGTAATTAGAAATTTATCTTTATCCAACATTTCATAATAATTTTAAATTTTATTTGTGAGGCATAAAAATAATATTATATAAATATCTGAGTTTTTTTGAAATAATTAATTCTTTTACTAACAATTAATAATTTAAATGTCTAAATTGTCTAAAAAATTTAGTTGAAGTAACACGAATTGAATAATCATTTTGAAGAGGGCTTGATACAGAAATTGAATCACATTCAAATCAATTTACCTGTGTATTTGTTAAAGATAAATCCATAGTTTATCATATTTTAAGGGCTAAAATCATCTTCATATTTACTCAAAAGCATGAAAAATAGGAGTTATTTGGCTAAGAAGCATGGACTTTGAATTGATGACTTGTATGAATAATAAATGTGTGTTTTGTAGGTAGAAATTGAATTGGATTGGTTAAAAAATGCAGCTTATTAAAAGACTTGGAGCATGTGAAAGAGCTAGGACCAAACATAAAGGATGGATTAGACTACTAGAAGACAACGTTAAATAAACGCTCATAATCAATGTTTCAACGCTGAGAACGTGAAAGATGTTAAAGATTGTTATCCAAAAATGATATTAAAATCATTGAGAGGAAATAATCTATGTTAGAGAAATTATTTTCACAATATTCACAATTTCATAAAACACACACAAGAAATTGAAATATGCAATAATACATAATTATATTGTGTCCTTAAAACAATATTTCCCTATTTATGATGCCCAAGATAGGCGGATAATTATCTCCCATGATAGAACATACTACCTTTATTCTTGTGGCGGCACTCCTACATTGAATAGTCCTATCGAACTCAACCTATGTCTAACCAATCACACTAGAGTAAAAAATGTAAATACAATTGCTATGCAAGGGGAAAAAACACTCTTCGTAAATCCTGATTCTCTATATATTTATAAGAAACATAATGTCAAGATTCAAGAGGAACATATTCGTCAACGAAACAACAAATTCGTTCGACGATGAAAAGACACACCTTTTCAAATCAAACTTTTTATTCATAAATATAATTAATTCAAAATTAATTCCAACATAAGAGACATGCAGCCACTAGACTACAGCATTAAAACGCCCAAATCTAGCATTTTGACGTGCTGCAGCATAAAAATGATATCCAGCCATTGTATTACCGAGTTAAAACGTGCAAATATCATCATTTTAACGCGCTCCAACGTGATTCACTTCTATACATGTGCGTTTTAACACACAATCTCAACATTTTAACGTGCATATTTACCCAAATAAGGCCCATAACGCAACTTAAACCCAAAAGTAAAGGTTTATATGCCTTTTTAATGTAATTTTGAGAGAAAACTCATAACACTTGATGGCTGAGGTTCAGTTTTGATCATAGAAGTGTGTTGTTCATGTTTTGGAGAGCCGGAGACAAGTCGGAGTTGAGATTACGCTAGAAACCTTGAAGATTCACCGCACCATCACACCAATGGAATTTGGGGGAGCTTTCTTATTTTCTTGTGTTCTTAATTCCACCACGTTAGGCTAGATTTTCTTTGTAGTTAGGGCTACATGGAACCGAATTGAACCTTTATGTTTTGAATGAATCTTTAATGTTATTCTTCCTTTTTATTTCGTATAAATTCATCATCTCTTAATGCTTTGTATGAGTTTGATCCGTAGAATGGTCTAGGGTGATTGCATGACAATAGGAATGTTGGTACATGAACTATGCCTGATAAATTCATCATAATCCTTATAATTCTAGGATAGACATAAGATTTTATGTAATTACGATTCTTAAACTTAATGCTTGTTTTCTTGAGAAATAATCGGGGAACTAGGATTCTTTCAAGATAATAAAGAATTGGGATGTCATGGGATTGAGCCCAAATTAATTTAAAAGAATTGATTGGAGACATGTTAAGGGCGTTTCGTTAAGGATTTTCATTCAAAACATAAAGGGGAGATTTGGAAAATTTGACACCCTAATTGTGTTTTTTGATTGTCAAGTAACTCAAATTTATCTTTGTTTAATTATCTAGTATTAATTTTAAATTTTAAATTCATCCAAATCTCTTAGTTGATTGTCCAACTTAAGAGAAAATAGTGAATTAGTGATTGAAATTTCAATTCTCATGGGAACGATCTCATACTCTTTCACTTATTACGTGTACGACTAGTGCACTTGCCGAAGTCGTAATAGTTAACCTATATATATATATATATATATATATATATATATATATATATATATATATGATCCTTTGACACCTCATCTGATAGCCGTTAGATCAAAAAAGATCAATGGTATCACATGCTTACAAATCAGAGTCGTTGATTTTTTCTGATCTAACGGCTCTCAGATATATATGTCAAGTTTCAAATTTGACACTGATATCAAAGGATCCTATATATATATATATATATATATATATATATATATATATATATATGAGTTTTTACGACAAAAATGGATTTGTATAGCATTATGCATAAATGATTATATTACACCTGTTCAATAAGGATAAGCTAGCCTTAAGAAATAGAGAATGGGACTTGAACGAAGCCCTTTAGCCCAATTAGAGAAACTCATTGTTACTGACCGGGCCCAAAATTGACAGGTTTTGGCTCAAACCTTTATTTCTCTCTTCTTCTTTTTTTCTTTTGAAAACATTCTTGTTGCTTCAATGCCCATGAGGATGACACCTTTATATCTTTTCTGCAATTAATAGATGTTCCCATTGCAAGCACAGCTCGTTCTCTATTGCTCACTCGTACGGCACAATTTCCGTATCTTGACCATTCATTTGTACTCGGAACTGCCCAAATGGAGAGACAGGAAATGGGTACCCAATTAATAAAGAAAAACATATAAGAATAACTAATACTATATATATTATGTATAATAAGATTTTTTTTCTTTTTTTTTTATGATGAAATGATAATTTATATATTTTCATTATTTTCCTATGATCTAATAATAGTAAAAAAAAAAGTTAAACAGTTAATATCTTTCATATAATTATTATTTGTATAGTTTGATTGATATTATAAAATATAATTGAACTTAATGATATTTTAATTTGTTATTCAAAACTTTATTAATTTATTGATTTATTTAAAAATTTAAAAATTTTATTTTTAATTATTACGTATTTATAAATACCCCTCTCCCATAGAAGAAAAAATAATATATATATATATATATATATATATATATATATATATATATATATATATATATATATGATATTCCCTCTGAAATGGACCTTAAAAAAATAATATACTCCTGTACTTAAAAAATCTTCTTTCGAGTATTCCTAGATGTTTGGACTTAGGTTTCACAACAAAACTTTACTCAGAAACACCAGGCTAATGAATGAAATTTGATGATGACTTTATAGATAGAAAATGTTCCCTGTAAATAAATTGGTTCAATATATATATAAACGATATATCCAACTTTATCCTAAAATATAATATATATCGAGTTGTTATGGTTTATCACAAACGATAAAAAAAAATATTTCTGCCTTTTATTGATAATAAGTAAAATATTTTAAGGTGCCTTGAAAATCGGAAGTGAAGACAACTACTCAGAAAATCGGAACTGAAGCATTTCTTTCCCCCACGTGTATATGAGATAAGTGCACTCTGTTGATATTTTTTCTCTCTGTAAAATAGCCAAAATATTTATGGGAAATATAAGAATCATATTACAGGAATGACACTGTTCGTTCATTCTTGCACAAGGATTCGATTCCGTATATTGACTTTTTTAAAAAAAATATGGGATTTACATTTAATTTGTGTGTGCAGAAAAATCCTCTTATCATATGATATGACAAAAAATGAACCCAAAATTTATATGCTGAGTTTGAAAATGTTAAAATGTCCTTTTCTTTTATTGTCATTTTCTTTGACCAATTAATTGAAACAGGAAGCTCAAAATTAACAATTACATTTTGATGAGAGCAAAAATTCGAAGTCTGAGAATTAGCAAACTGCTGATAGACAAGGAGGTGATCAATGTATAAAGTTATCAAGGTGAATTTATGATTTTTACCTGTTGGAAAGATATATTTATGTGTGAACTGTTCATAGCCATGTGCAAATAATATCCATGCATGCACATATGTTAAACTTTTTGTACATGGGGAGCTGTCCAGAGTGGGCCAAGCAACGTGGCTTGTGCAGTCATGTCATAGATTATATGGATGCTTCAATGGACAATGGTTCACCACTAGTCCTCTACGTAATAAACAATAGGCAGATTTTCATAATTCATTGATTTTGTTTTTATATGTTTCAAAAAACTCTGCTTTATCTAATAATCATGATTAGTTCTCCTACATTGTAATTTTCTTAAAGAAAAAAGAACTTAAACATAAAATTTTAATTTTGAACTATCAATTTTTTTTAAATACATTGATGAATTGAATACATATCCTAATACATAACTATTCACACCCCTTACCACTAGGCTAATGTGTTAGTGGATTAACTATCAATTGAAATTCTAGTATTCTGATTTCTGACATTTTTAATCATTATAACCTTGATTCCGATAAACTATCAATTAATTTATGGATACTTAGGATAATTAATTCTAGGGATAATTCAATTCTTCTTACAACTTGCAAATTTCTCGTAATAGAAAATTTTGTATCATTTTAAGTCATTTCCATTTTTTTGTTATTGTCAATTTGCAACAAATATTTCATACAAAGACCATTAACTTTAACACGATGAATCTCAAAATTGATTACGTATGAACCAACACGTAATATATATTTTCAAGGTACGAATCTCAAAAGCACCAACACGTAACTATATTTACAGCATGTTCGATTTTGTATTACGTATTGGATTTGTTCCGTATTTACATAATATATATATATATATATATATATATATATATATATATATATATATATATATATATTTTTTTTTTTTTTTTTTTTTTATAGATTTTTTTTTTTTTTATATATATATATATATATATATATATTTATAAGATATATTAGATCTGACTGAGAAATTAGATATAAGATATTTATTCAAAATCATTGTCAATTTTATGACTCATTGAGTTTTATAAGATATTAGATAATTATCCTGGTCGCACAACATGTATAATAACTCATTGAGATTTTTATTTATTTATTCAAAATCTGAAGTCTTATTCTTGCATACCCATGATCAGTTTGTCCATTTTATTATTTTGTTATTATGCTGTATTTTAAATACATGTCATTATTTGAACTTTATATAATAATTTTAAAATTGATTAGCACATCCCATAATGATATAAGTTAATACTATTTTGATACACACTTTTAATCATTATAATTGACAATGAGTGGAATTTTTTTTATTGACAAGTGTAATAATTTTTACAAACTCATGTTGAAAAAGTGTTTCATATTGTTTGAACATGTTTGGTTCATGAGTTATTATTGTTGTTTAATAATTATTATATGTTAATTACCTGCCCAAAAAGATTTTTTAATATATAATAATAAATTACATAAAGATAAATGTTATTGAAAATTACTTATCTGCCCAAAGGAGATAAATTTTTTAAAATTACATATGATAATTTTTGGAATTAAGGAGATATATAATTTATAAAATTTATCGGTTCAAAGGAGATAAATTTAAGACAATTATATATAATTCTCTAGTTGGAAATATATACTATGAAATACATTTTACACAAAAATAACATGCCCGAAGCGATATAGCCTAAAAGGGTGATAAGAATCAAGATGCAGTCGCCAGCAGGAGTCAACCCAGCAGCGGCATCTTCCTCTTCCAATGACAGATCATCCGTCTTCCTGAGCATGGCGTGCGTTTGAACTGTACATAAAATCAATATCCATAAGAGGATCGCCAGGGGGCTCGACCAGAGGAAGTCCAGAAGCCACAGCAGCATGAGGTTGAACACCAGCATCGCGAACACCATGTCGCGGTCGTTGAATGGGTGTCCGAGGATGACGAGCGGCTTGTCGCGGATGAATCTCAAGTAGAACCAACAGGCGATTAAAACAAAGAATCGGTTAACGTAGATTATGTCCTGCAGGGTGATTAGGAACAACACCAGGGACAACAAAATCATGTAGTTTATCCCGAAGTACATAAAATTAATCTGAAAGCGCGACAATATTGGGCCGCTGTCGCTGGGGGAAATCCCGAACGATCGGAAATTGAACATGGTCTTCCATGGCCGGTAATTGCGCAGGCCCGCTTTGATCCTTTGTTCTCTTCGTAAGTTGAAATCACCTGAAAAGGCAAAAACATAAACTTTTAAAAAAAGGAACGAAATCTAACATTATTTACTGAATTCACCTAATTACAAAATCAGAAAACATCATTTTAAAGTTTATGTACAAAAGAAACTTACTTGGATAAGTGTGTTTTGTTATTTTCTCTAATTTATAAAATTAGAAATAAAAAGAAAATGAGGAGAAAATATTAAAACACGACACTGACGTAGTTTCATTAAAAATTACCGTAAAGCTTTGGCGCTGTTATTTAAAATGATAAACATTTTTCCCATAACAATATAAAAATTGACAAGATATTCTCATCAGCTTAAAATCTTCTACTACTAACTCATTAGTCACTAAAAACTTATCTAATCACCATTTACCATAATTCTTTTTCAAAAATATTTTAGTATCTCTTTGATAAATGGTGATTAAATAAGTAATAAATTGGTAATAGAAATCATGTAGAGTAGAAGAACATCAAAAAAAATAATGAAGAAGAAGAAGATTAGAATCAAGAAGCAATATAATTGCACCGTCTTCTTCTTCGTCGAAAGACAAATCATCCGTCTTTCTGAGGATGGCGTGCAATTGCACCGTCACCACAACCACCAGCATGGGGAGGACCCACAGGATGCTCCACCATCTGCTGAGCGGGCCAAGCACCTGCACGTTGAAGGTCACCTGTAGAATGTACAACGCGACGTAGAACTCCACCGTCACGATCAGCACGAAGTAGAACACAGACATCACGACCATGACGACGTGGTCGTCGATGGAGTGGCCGAGGAAGACGAGCGGCTCGTCGCGGAGGTATAGCAAGTAGAACAAACAGGCTAGGAAGACCAGGAACGCGATGTTGGAGATTGAGTAACACAGGCTGAAGAGGAACAGCCCTAGGTTCAACAAAATGAGGTAGTTTGACCCGAAGTAGACACTATTGACCCGAACACGCGATAATAGGTCGCCGACGCTGCGGGGGATGCCGAACGATCGGAAATTGAACATGATCTTCCATGGCCGGTGATTGAGCAGGCCCGCTTTAATCCTTTCTTTGCCGCCGCTTAAGATGAAATCGAGGTTAGTGGATGGCGAAGACGAGGATGGGATTGTGCCGTAGGTGGTCATGGTCGTGGACAGGGGAGAACGGAGATAACCAAACAGAGTGGACCAGGATATTCACACTGAAAAACGGGATTAATTATAAGGAAATTTTATTAATTAATTATAAGGTTTTTGTGTCGGATATGCAAATTGGAAATTATCAAAACTTAAGTTCGATTTGATTATTTTAGACAGTGATAGCACTTGGCTGTTTTTGCATTAATTGATACTTCATTTATTTTATTAATTGCTTCTCCGGATAGTTGGTCATGTTTGAAAATCTATATCTATAATAATGGAAAATCATTTTGTTGGCAAGTTTAATGACATATGAGTCTCTCTTTCAATATTCATTTTGTGTTCACACTAAAAATCACTTTAATTTTTTCCACTTCTACAAATATTTCAAATTTGAAATTTTCATTTTATAGGTAGGAAAATATTTCATCATTCATTACAAAATGTTCCACTTTTCAAATTTGAATTTTGAACTTGTTTGAAAAATAGTTCATCATTCATTACAAATATAAAATCTCACTACTTTCTGCATAGAAAAGTGTTGAGTCTATTAATTTTGCTACATTCAAGAAAAACCATAATAACAATTAAACCACTTTAAAATGTTTTCTATTTAATAAATTTTTAAATTAGAAATCTTAATTCAAAATTTTAATTCTACCACTGTTTGATGCATTGAAATTGGTTAAGTCTATTAATGATATTTATTATTATACCTAAAAAAAAGTTTTCTTAATAAACAATTGTTAACCCTATTAATATCCTACGTACTATTGGGCTTAAGGGGGTGTATTGGATTGAGATTTCAAAGGATTTTAATGGATTGTTTTCGGATAAAATAATTATTTGGTATTCGATTAGGATTTTAATGGACTGAAAAAATGTCATGTGGTATTCGAATAGGATTTCAAAAGATTATTTTAGAGTCAATCCAAATTCGTTGGTATTCAATCAACATTTTGGACAAAGGAAAAATAATCTGGTGGATTCAAAAATCTGACGATTTTAATGGATTTTCTATTGGTCTGTATTTCATGAGACTTTTTAGTGAGAAATATAAATAGGATGTCTCTCTCACAATCTTACCCTAACCCCTAGGATTTCTAGAGATTTCTCTATTACATTGTTTTCTTCTTCCTTTGATGGGTTTACCCGCTCAAAACCAGATTCCGCCATGAGAGCTTCGTCAAAGCTCAAAAATAGCATATTTTTGAGCGATTTTCATTACAAAATAATCCAGAAAAAACAAACAAACAAGATTTTAATATAATCTGTAACACCTCGTGTATACCCGGATTGTTATCATATTACAATATTAAGCGCAACTCAATTAAATGGGAAGCTAACTTTTTCTTTTCAATTATGATGTCATTATTTATTAACCAAATTGATGATTTAATGCTTTTCAAAACATTGCCTGTATGTAAATTGCAATAAAATAACTAACCGAATAACCTCATATATATGTGTATCTAGTCACGGAACTACAACACGTAGACCGGACAATATCCTGGTAGTGGTACATTATACAACTTGAGTCTAAATAAATAAAGGATAATCAATGTGGCATGGACACCTCCCATGCTCACCAAATAAGGCAACAAGGCCCAACAAAATCTCATCTCAGATAACAATCTAATGACAATAAACATATCAGCATCCAGGCATAACAGTATAATCAGCATGCATATCAACTCAGCTCCGGCCTCCTGCTGCCAGAGGTATCAACCCCCGAGGTACCTGAACCTGAAAATGTACCCCAACGTGGGGTGAGATATCTAAAAAGAAATTTTAGTAAGACAATGGGTCTTCATGGATCTCTCCACCCCAAGCTCACTTACATGTGCAATATAAGTTCAAAAGCAATATAATAATATAAGTTCCAAAACTTGTGCAATGCAGCATATAATAATGTCATGTGTGTCTGAATCCTACTAGCCAGAGAATAAACATGTAGGAATTACATACGTCTACAATCTACAGTACAAAACGCTACTTGTACCTCACCCACAAAATCACTTATCTTGTATGACGCTACATACTCAGGCTTACCGTCTAAGTGGATCACCACATACATATCATAAGGCACTTGCACTTAATAAAACAGCTCAATAGCATAAAGAAGTCCTAATTAAATTAGAAAGAATCGATTGAACTGATATTAAGGACGAGTAACATAAAGAAGGAACTCAGACGTAATAGAAAGATTGAAGGAAATTAAATCCCTAGCTACGGTTTTTTTATATCAGTAGTCAAATCTTTAAATTCTTGTTTTTATTCTTGCTTTTAATTAGTTTAAATATTTAAATTTCAATTCAAATCTTGATCCAATATAATTTTGATCGTCCAACTTAAGTCGAAGTAGTGAATTAGTGTTTGATTTGTAATCCTCAAACGATTCTCTTGTTCAAACATTATATTACTTGTACTATTGATACACTTGCCGTGAGCGCAATAATTCTCCCCTTCAAATTCTTTAAACCTCATTAAGACTTTGTGTAGGTCTCCAGAGTTTATGCTTTATTCAGTTTTTAGTAATATTGGAGTTGATTTGTTAAATATTTACTATCATCCGGATCAAGCGTCCAACGTGCTTGCGTTGAAAGTCCAGTGATTGTTGTTCGAGGTCTTCTTTGAAAATAGAAGTAACAGACGAGATACGAATCCTGACTTTAGGGTAAGTAAACTTTACTGTTTTTTTATTTCAATCAACAACAACGATAACTACACCTAATAAGTTAAGATTTTAGGCTAAAATAATTTTTTTGTACAAAAATTACTGAAATTATTAAATATTCTTATTTTTAAAAAATAATTATATTTGACTACATTATTTTGTCACCTAATTCATGTTGTTTCTCATTCGATTTAAAAAATATTAAGATTTATGACAAATTGAAAAAATAATATCTTCTTGATTTAAAAAACAAATAATTTGATACTAACTAAAATATTTAAAGTGACAATTATTTTTGAAATTAAAAAACACTTAATTAGGCCACTAGGACTGATTTAGTGATGAGAAATTTGGTTAGTTTGTATGAGGTCATAGGTTCGAACCATTGTTTTATCCAAAAAAATAGTTAATTAACGTCAACTTTTATGAATAATTAAACATAAAAATGTTTCTACAATTAGTTCATATAAGTTATTTGCATTTACTTCCAAAACGATATCGTTTTGGGATTGAAAAATTAAAAAAATTATAATTACAAAGATTATAATAACTCTGAAATAAATTAAAATTATAAAAACACCGTGATTTTTACCCCAAAATGATGTCGTATTGGACTTACTGCATATAACTTATTTGCTGATGGCAGAAAAAGCAAATCCATAATTAAATAAGTGTATAGAAATTTATCATTGTCTTTACTATTTACAAACGTTTCATAAAGATCTTAGATTTCATTTGCAAGGCATAAATATAATATCATAAAATAAAACGTAAAATTTTGAAATAATTAACTTTTGACAAACAATTTATCATTGTCGTATTTTGTTCAACAGCCAAAGTGTCAACAACTTATTTTCACAAAAGATAAAAAAAAATATCCAACAACTTGTGAAGGTAATTAACCACATTTTTTTGTCTTTTGGCAATGCGCTAAATGCAAACACATTAATGTGATTGAAACTTGAATAATTTTGGTGCTCTAATCTCCCGTTTTGAGAGGATCCATTTAAAAAATCCAAAACAATACATATCCCGAATATAGTGACACAGCTTGAGTTAACAAATGAGTCAACTAAAGTTAACGAGAATAAAAATATAAAAAGGAAATTCATATGATGACTATTGTGGTATGGCACGACGCACGAGGGCAGCGCGGTGGTGTTAGGTGAAGTGTGAACGGCAAGACATGCGGAGCGACGACTCGAGCTAGTCCTAAATTGCATCCGCGGCAAAATTAGAGAGAGATGGCAAAGTCACCACAGTCTATTGCTTTAATTTTTTTTAATTAAATCCGTAGCTTAATTAGTTAAATATTTACTATTACACTAACGACCTGTCGTACGTGTATGCGTTGATACTCGATGTGGTGATGCTGAATTGCTGATACCGGTCTTCTTAGAAAAGATTATTCAATAATGATAAGCTGGACTAAAGAAATAGAGAATGGGACTTGAACGAAGCCCTTTGGCCCAATTAGAGAAACTCATTGTTCCTGACCGGGCCCAAAATTGACAGATTATGGCTCAAACCTTTCTTCCTCTCTTTTCTTCTTTTAAAAAATTATTGTTGCCTCAGTTGCCCATGAGTATGACCATCGTTTTATATCTTTTCTGCAATTAATAGATGTTTCCATCGGTGAATAAATCTTTGTTGTTATTATTGTATCTAGATTCAAAGCATTTTATCAATGGGAACATATATGTCAGTCAAAAAAAAACAAATTCTCTGCCTTCAAGGTGTGTGTGTGATCTAAAAAAATTTTCTGCTCTGCTTTACCTGCCTTATATAGCCCGGCTCTAGGGTTTGGTGGCTGGCCGAGGTGCAATGTGGGCTTCGGGCCGAGGTGCATAGTGGGCCTAGGTCTAGCCCATAACAGTTTCCATAGGTGAATAAATTTTTGGTGTTATTGTTATATATAGATTCAGTGTATTTTATTAATGAAAACATATATATCAGTCAAAATTCTTTTTCTGCAACATTTTTTATTTTTCTGTCCTATGACATGTAAAGGTGGAACAATAACGTCAAAAATTTATTCCTAAGCAGTAAGCACAGATCGTTCCCTATTGCTCACTCACATGGCACATTTTCCGAATCTTGACCATTCATTTGTACTCGGAACTGCCCAAAGCATTGATGAAGAGACAGGAAATGGGTACCCAATTAATAAAGAAAAACATATAAGAATCACTAATACTAAGTTATATAATATTATAATTTATTTTAAAGTTATAATATTTTTTTTAATTAATATAATTATTAAATTTTTCAATTTAAAATGATGTTATTTTGAGAATGAATATAGATAATTTATTTACATTCACCGTAAAAACATTAAAGTCATATATATTATATATAATAAGTTTTTTTTCTTTTTTATGATGAAATGATAATTAATATATTTTCATTATTTTCCTATGAACTAATAATAGTAAAAAAAAAAGTAAACAGTTAATATCTTTCATATAATTATTATTTGTATAGTTTGAATGATATTATAAAATATAATTGAACTTAATGATATTTTGATTTGTTATTCAAAACTTTATTAATTTATTGATTTATTCATAAATTTTAAAATTTTATTTTAAATTATTATGTATTTATAAATACCCCTCTCCCATAATATATATATATATATATATATATATATATATATATATATATATATATATATATATATATATATATGATATTCCCTCTGAAATGGACCTCCAAAAAATAATATACTCCGATACTTAAAATTTTTTCTTTCGAGTATTGCTAGAAGTTTGTGGACTTTGGTTTCACAGCAAAACTTTACTCAGAAACACCAGGCTAATGAATGAAATTTGATGATAACTTTATAGATAGAAAATGTTCCGTGTAAATAAAGTTAATCATCTTTGTATGAAATATTTGTTGCAAATTGAGAATAACAAAAAAAATGGGAATGACTTAAAATGATACAAAAGTTTCTATTAAGAGATATTTGCACGTTGTAAGATGAATTGAATTATCCCTAGAATTAATTATCCTAAGTATCCCTAAATTAATTGATAGTTTAGCGGAATCAAGGTTATAATAATTAAAAATATCAAAAATCAGAATATTAGAATTTTAATTGATTGATATCTTTCAAAAAAAAAAAAAGAATTTTAACCGATAGTTAAACCACTAGGGTGTGGGTAGTTATGTAATAGGGTGTGTGTTCGATTACTCAATGTATTTAAAAAAAATTAATTGATAGTTTAAAATTAAAATTTTATGTTTAAGTGCTTTTTCTTTAAGAAAAATACAATGTAGGAGAACTAATCATGATTATTAGATCTAAAGCACACAGTTTTTTGAAACATATAAAAACAAAATCAATGAATTATGAATATCTGCCTATTGTTTATTACGTAGAGGACTAGTGGTGAACCATTGTCCATTGAAGCATCCATATAATCCATGACATGACTGCACAAGTCACGTTGCTTGGCCCACTTTGGACAGCTCCCCATGTACAAAAAGTTTAACATATGTGCATGCATGGATATTATTTGCACATGGCTATGCACAGTTCACATATAAATATATCTTTTCAACAGTTAAAAATCATAAATTCACCTTGATAACTTTATACATTGATCACATCCTTGTCTATCAGCAGTTTGCTAATTCTCAGACTTCGAATTTTTGCTCTCATCAAAATGTAATTGTTAATTTTGAGCTTCCTGTTTCAATTAATTGGTCAAAGAAAATGACAATAAAAGAAAGGGACATTTTAACATTTTCAAACTCAGCATATAAACTTTGGGTTCATTTTTTGTCATATCATATGATAAGAGGATTTTTCTGCATACACAAATCAAGTGTCGATCCCATATTTTTTTTTAAAAAAGTCAATATACGGAATCGAATCCTTAAAAAAGTCAATATACGGAATCGAATCCTTGTGCAAGAATGAACGAATAGTGTCATTCCTGCAACATGATTATTATATTTCCCGTAAATACTTTGGCTACTTTACAGAGAGAAAAAATATCAACAGAGTGCACTTATCTCATATACACGTAGGGGAAAGAAATGCTTCACACTTCAATGATTGAGCCTAATTGTGGTGCTTACATGAGAAGAAGAGAGTCCAATATAGCCAAGGGCAACTTGCCGGCATGGATAAGCATGAAACATGAGTTATGATGATCCTCATCAATCGTTTGCCTTTGCTAACGCCGGCAAGTCATCCTTGGCTGCACTACACTCTCTGCCTCTTCATGCAAGTCCCTCTTAGGTGGCTATGATGCTCATTTTTCTGCATTATGCATCTAACTCACTTTGATTGTTTATGTATATATAAGGTTCTAAATCATCTAGTTCGATATGATCATATATACTACATGGTGCATTCACCTAAATTCTAAAAGTAGCAAGTGAAGTGACCTTATCTGCCAACCAAAAGCCACACTGCAAAAGTCGCACCGCCGGATTGCCATATTGCCAAGTTCATCCAAAACCTTGCTTGATTGGGTATAGCAGATAGGGGACCGATTTAAGAAATTTGGGCCCACTTTTTCCTTTTTTGTGTCATCCATATCCAGGAGGTCATGGAAGAGAGAAAGATAGGAATCTTTCATTGGCCTTTGTGTGGGTAAGTATATTATGGTTTTTATTTATGTCCATTTGTTGTGGCTTGAAGCTTGTTCATTGTAGGATTTGATATTGACCCATGACAAGTTGGGATCACTAAAATGAAGGGATGAGAAAATTTATAGTGGTGCGTATCTAATTTCATGGCCCAGGATCCTATCTAGTGTGGGACATAATATGCAAGACAGTGTTATGTTCGATAATAAGGAATTATGTATTTGTTGGAAATCGACGATCACACAAAATCGAGAAAAGAGAAAAGAGTAGAGATATTGACATAATAAATTATCCTGATTCATCTAATATAGGCTACGCTACTCGTTACAAGTCACTCGATTTACAAGGAAGATATAAATACGATTAGAAAATTCTAATAGCAGCTTTTCATGGGCTTAAGCCCAAATTGTTAAGAAAATTACAATAAATCAGAGGCGCACAATCGTATCCTAATTACCTTTCTGCTGATTCCGACAACAAGGGCCCTCATCAGCATGTGAAGTATGAGTCATACCCAAAAACATTTAGCATATTAATCATATAATTATGGATAAAGTTTATGATAAGACGTTTCCTTTTACTTTCATTTTCAGATCTTTACTTGAACTTTTTTTGTCTTTATTAATTGTGTTTTATACCAAAAGGACTTGATTGCAACAAAAGAATTAGATTTTAAACAGCATTTCTAGATAACAATATCTTAATGTTACTCGTGTTTGACAGATGCGTTTAACCTTTTTCGAGTATATGTGAATAATTAAGAGACATATATCCTCTTTGAGATAATGGTTAGAGATTTGTTGCACCATTGAACAATACTACTGTACTATTGCAATATGCTGAGTACATATATACGAAGTTTCCGTGCAAAGAAAAGCTAGAAATATTGTTTATAGCACGATTAGTACATGTAAATAAGTAAATATGGGCTTATTGGAATATAAAGCTTTGAAGGATGCTAAATTTGAAGAACAAAGCAACATGTATGAGTGTGTGCAAGCTGTAAAGAAGTTCTATCCTTCTTGTACATGTATTTAGAAAGAACTGAGATCACGTGTAGTTTTAAAAGCTACTGATTCAATTTCCATTAAATGTAACAAATCATCCTTTAAAGCATCTCAGCAAATTCAATGACACCAAAGTCAACAAAGTTGATCTTATATAAAGTTACTGTAATCAAACTCGATATGGACTTGTCTAGTGCATGTTCTTTAGCTAGTTAATCAATGATTTTGGAACTTTCACTTTATAATATGCTACTTAACTTGGATGAAACATGCCCAACAATATGTCTAACTACTGTCTGAGTCGGCAAGGTTTTTGCCGCAAACCCCTCTGTTTCTCCTCCGGCCTATAAAGAGCTTTGACATCGACACCAGTTTAGCTGGTACCTTTTTCCTGTGACATATGTATAAAAAAATAAATAAATTCTCATAAAATCACGACTATTGCTACGAGTTGAGGACAGTTCTTATACATAATTTTGTTCTTATATATTTACAAAGAGATTATCTGCTTTATATGTATATAATTTGAATTTGATGCACACATTCATCCAAAATTTTGAGCACAGACTTCACAGTGTCTGAAATATAGAAATAGATCATATGATATGATCACGTGGGGAAATTACAATCATTTAAAGGTAAATTAATGGTGATAATTTATACTATCTACTTTAATATTATTGTTCTCTCTTTCTTTATCACTATTGATTCAGGATGATTATAATTTTCACACATCCATATCACGTTTTATTTAAGGTATATTAAAGCCATCGTTTTTACCTACATTAATTCACGAGATTGCAAATTATTTTGAAAAGAAATAGAATGATATAATTAAATAAACAAGGGTTATAACCCCCGAGGGTAACTCAGTTGGCAACTGAGCTCCCAAGGGTTTGCTTGAGTCAGGGGTTCAAACCCTGCCTCAAGCAAATTCTTGAAAAATCTTTGGGTTATAGGGCATATGTTTCTGTCCTACAGGGCCGGGGTAAGGTGACTGGAGGAGGTTAAATGGGGATACTGTTCTCTTTGATGATTTAATGTCTATTAGATAGACTCAAACCATTTTAGGATCGCAATTATTGGTTTAAGCTTTAGGGAACCTCCATGATTAACAATTTAACATGCTACACCTAACAACCAATAATCACCTACTGGTTTGAACTTTTTGACACTGCTTGTCATTGCCATTGCTAATATTGTCAAATTAATGCTGTCACCAGATTGTGATTTAATTAGTTTGTATGTCTCTCTACAGTAAGTAGGTCCAACAACCGGGTACAGGGTATCTAAACCTGGCCATTTATAACTCTCAATATACCAAGTAGTCCTGTAACTTAAATTGTTAGTAGGTATATAAATTTTTCTTTATACTTACATAAAAGTTTGTAACATTCATGCGAATTTATGTAAATATAAGATTATAATTATCTTGTTGAAAGAGAGTTGAAATCTCATGTTATAGAGATAAAAAATATGTGAGATCCATGTGTTAGAAAAAATTATACATGGGACCCATATCAGCACGAAAATCGAAGGGTGTGTAGGAAAAATTTAATTCTCATGTTGAATGAGAATTATAAAATCCATATAAGAAACAGAAATATATAAATTTTTTATACATTCTTTTATATAACAGGCGAAACAATAAACTTGTAAATTTTTATGGCAAGTTGAATTCACACCTGTTATGGTACCTAAGAATCCACTCAAGGATAATGATCCAATTATCCTAACAATATTAAACATCAAAGCTACTCAAGATAGAGCCCTCTTCCCAATAGAAAAAAGAAATTGAATCTTACTCTATAACCGGGAGATCTACGTAACCCAAGAAGTAATCCTTATAAATAAGATGTTAAAGATCTCATGTACACACTTTTAGACCTAATTACTATTACTGTGCACACACTCACGTCTTGGTTATCAGACTATTGCTTGAGCACAGTGATTATAAGCCAACCAAGATACCTATCTTTAGATATCCGTAGGCGCATACCATACGATATAGCTTTCATGCACCTAACAACACCCATTAGCAATTACACTTGTTTTTTTACTGCGATACATGAATTTGAAAATTTTGGCAGAAACAGTGGAGAACAAAAGGGAGATATGAAGGAATCTAGCATATGAGCCAAGCGTTTTCTGTATCTTTGATGATATGAGGGACCCATAAGGATGGTTTAAGATCCCTTGTGTTGAGGGCATCCATGACGGGGCAGCGTGGGAGTACTTTGTGTCCCCTTGTTTCTCTTTCTCAAAGCATCATCTACTGATCCATATCTACTTTATGACCCAATTGCTTTCACGCTTTTGGTAGTGCTCGAAAAAGTCTGAGGTCGCATACGTTACCACCAAACACAGGACCATATCCTTCGCCGCAGCATATTTGTTAGCCCCTTATATATGCATATATATATGTTTTGATCTATATCCGAACACTTTCGAAAGCAATTTTTTTTTTTTTTTAATATCTAGCTGTCTATACTTCACATGACCTGCTTTCGGTGGTTTTGTTTGGTTTTGAGAATAATATGGTTGTTTCCAAGGAGAGGGAAAAGATGTGAAGATGAGATGGCAGTGGCATATATGAACTTTTTCTGGGTTGCGGAGTGCTCTCTTGGGCATATATCTAGGCATATTGAGCTCCCCAAGGCCCAGGCCAATCACAATAGTTTGATGGGGATGGTATATATGATTTGGTTGATTTGCAGAAAGTCTTCTATTAAATTTATTTATTTATTCTAGAGACAAAGTTCTTCCTTTATACACAATCAAACATATAAGCAAATAATAATAATAATAATAATAAATTATTAATATATGAAGCTAATATTAAAATTTTAAACACGTTAAAGAGAATCATAACTATTCAAAAGTGAATAAATTAGTATAAAGAAAATAAATATACAAAACAACATAGTGTTGAGGTGACCAGAGATAAGTTATCTCAAGTTATTTAAAAAATATTTTCTCATTTTTAAATTGATAATTTAAGAGAAGTTAGGAGCTAGGTTTATAAAAAAAATTAACAACAACCAACAATCATTAATTTAAATGATAACTTAAACAATAGCGAGAATATTTAAATCGTATTAAACTAAATTGAATAAAAAAAACAACATAATTTCAATTTTCAGGTCTCATTTTGATATTTTTTTTAATATCCATGAATCATGATATTTTCCTTAAAAAAAAAAATGTGTCATTTTAAAGAAATTAAAGTTGTGTCATTTTTTTTTTGGTTTCCCAATGTATCCTTCAACTGACAGCTGAAGACTAATCCTTTCGAGGCCGGAGATCACATTAAGTGGGTAAACGTCTCTCAACAAAGTCTTTTTAATACATACAGTCAGGAATCGAACCCCTGTCAGCATGCTTAAGGAACCCAGCTAAGTAATAGAAAGAGATAAATTATGGGAAAGTGAGAGTGGATAAAAAAATAAAAGTATGAGTCTCACCTCTTTCTAAAAATAATATAGGGTTTTATAAGAGTTATGTTGTAGGAAAAGTGTTTGTGCTATGTTATGGAGATTCGTTTTGCGTGCTAGAATTTTTTTTTTCTGCTGTGGGCCCCACAAAATGTTGTGAGTGTATGAAATTTTTTCTGGTCATGTTAATTATAGGTGATAAACCCAATAAAATAACACAAGTTGTGATTACCAAAAAAAAATAACACAATTTTTTAAATTACAAACAATTTTCCCAAAAAAAAAAATACAAGACGATGCACATTAAATCGCAAAGATATGCCATGTGTTTGTGTTATGCATGGGCTCTCCACAGTAGAGGACAAGACCCAATGTCTACAGATGTGGACTTGGATGAGAACATAGTGAACCGTCAACCAAGCCCAAAGGCCAGGATATTTAAGAGGAGCAAAGTCAAAACCAAAATGGATGCGGGTTCACTGTGTAACGTACATGGCTATAGGGAGTGTGAGTGACTATTTGGTTGTTAGGTTGTTATCTGGTTGTTAGATTGAAATTGGATTCTGTTCTGGTGAGTGAGTGTTGCCTAGCGTGTGTATTTGCTGGTGCAGATTTTTCCTTTCTGTTATAGGTGAGAGAGAGAGTATGGCTATATATGCTTTTGTAATTTGCTTGAAGTTTATTAAGAAATTTGCATTCCAAAACTTCTGGTTTTAGGTGGTATTGTCTCCTCTCGAAGTGAGATAGCTTTTATCTTCATCAATTGTGCTAAGAGATAACTCTACTGTTATCAGTTTGAAACCATAGTTTTAAAAATTGGACTAGATCGATTGGTCAAGTTGAGAAAAGTGAGAAATGGATCAGTTATCGATGGGTCAAATCTAAAGATTGAAAGCATCACTTGAAATGGTGTTGATATGTTTAAACCGATCACAATTTTCACTATTAAAATGGTTTAGGTTTTTCTTTTTAATCCTATTTTGACTTTTTTCCTTTCATTGATTGATGAATATAATGTTGTTATCTTGATTCTTGATGGGATAAATCTCATGTGATAAGAAAAAGTTTCTCTCATTCGATTTTCATGTTAATATTTTTTTTTTCTTTTAAATTAATGGGTCCACTTGATTGTATGTGTAAGAGAAAAGCTCCTCTTATATTGCATGAGAAAATGCAACCCTTACTTCCCTTACTTTTTAATATTGTTGGGTGTTCTATTTAAATTTTTAAGTTTTTTTTTTCATAATAAGAAAATTTTCTCTGTTTGTATCATTAAATATACAGCACCTTAGATATATGGGTTGTCTTTTTTTTTTTTTATGCTAGACATATGGGTCGTCTTTATTTCCTACATCAATTACATTTTTTATCTTATAATGAAGGATAATTCAATTATACATCGCTTAAATTTTCCCAAACACTTTCAAATATTAATTGTAAAATAGGTAATTAATAAATATTGAGAACCTATTTTGAGTATAGTACTCGAATCATATTAATTTCCTAAATATAGTTATCAACCCGAAATGAGAGGATATGGGCTGTGTTGGGCCTGAACTTGGTTATTGACGCCAAAGAAGTAGCAGTTGAATCATACAAGCTCTTATAAGAATTATTATTCATTTTTGCACTGGCTATTATTTGTTTTCAAATTATTTCTTTAATTAATAGAAGAAAAGAGAACTCCTACTTGATATATGCTAAAAATAAAAAGATGAACCAAGAGGTAAATAAGTCTGATTTGATTAGTTAATGTGTGGATTTTCCGTGTTTTTACTCTTTTCTGCATTTTTCTTGGCTATTTTTTTTTTTTTTGCATTACATGGGAATTGAACACACACCACTACACTACATACACCTAACACACACACCCCACACCACTAGGCTAATCCTAGTGGATTTTCTTGGCTATTTTTAACACTTCTTTTGTGGTCCTATTTCATATGGCCTTGTCTCTAAACTTCAAAGGAATCAGGTTTTTTTTATTTAATATATTGACCATAATTATTTTTTTGAGACAAGTTGGCCCTCGGTTATCTGCATGAATTTCAACTTTTTGAATCATCTTTGAGCCAATTATAGAACTAATTAATTCTGAGTTGGGATTTATTTACGGTTAAAGTTCTTCATATCTCTCTCTCTCCAACAAATGATTGCAACTTTCTTGTTAATGGTTTTTCCACCACTCCAAATTGCTTTAAACGTGATCTCCAAGGCAAGTTTCCATTTTGTAGGAACTGCTTTGGGAGTTTCTCTTGAGTTGTTGCACAGCTCTGGGCCTTTCCTTTTGTGTATATGGCCTTCGTCGCACCTTCTTAGCCAGGATTAGGAAGATTTGGTCCCCGCAGGCCGCTCGGTCTAACCCATAATTTAGGTTGCGAACAAAAAGTTTCAAAAGCAATTTATAAAGATATTGATTGTGGTAATGATATTAAAAAAAATAAAAAATAAAAAATCGACAAAAAGAAAGTAATAGAAAAAACGTGTCATTTAAAAGAAGGGTTTTATAAGAATTATGTTGTAGGAAAGGTGATTGTGTAATGTTATAGAGATTCGTTTTGCGTGCCGGAGTTTTTTTTTTTTTTTGCTCCCCCAAAATGTTGTGTGTGTATTTTTGTATCTATATATCTCTCTTTTAAGAGAGAGATAAATGGAGGGGAAAAAACTCACTCTCATATTTTATCTATATCTCTCTCTTAAAATAATCTAATTTTGTGTCCACACATTTTCCCAAAGTAATATGGTAATTAAAGCTTACCAATAATTGAGAGAATTTATCATCAACTTTTTCTGATTTTATTATTTCGTCTCGGTAAATTTACTAAATAAAATGAGAGAAAATATTAATTAAGGGAAAGAATATTTTAATTAAATATAGTTACATTTTAAAATTGAATGATCACTTTCTTAATTTTTATATAAAACTTTTAAATACAATTATTTTGAAAGAAATGAAGTTTTGAGATAGAACTACAAAATCATTATGTGTCATAAAAATCTCTATATTTAATTACATCTATCGTTAATGTGTATTATGAAGACATGTAGAAAGAAACATGACATCCTTGATCAGCACCTCCTTAAATACCATAATAGCCACTAACGAGGCTTTATTATTGTTGGTGTCGTCATCTTTGTTGTTGTTTCATTGGATGCCCAACCATGCATATGGGTAAAGATGACATGACAGAACCAAATGATGGTAGCTTAATTTTTGTTAGGAAATTGAGCAGGTGGGTGTGAAAGCATATGCTATGTTAGATCCTCCTCAGTATCATCTTTAGGAGGATTTAAAGCATTAATCCCAAAATCCGCCTTGAATCAAATTAGTCGCGAATCAATTACATTATCTCAAAATAAAGAAAATAACTGAGGGAGCATCCAATATATAACAACATATACCGTAATCTTAAAGAGTTAAATCGGTGACAATTGAGCTACAAACATACTAATAAAGTTTTATTTGTTGATGAAAAATAGTGAAAGTGTAATAACAAAGCATAGATCTTATTGCGTAGTAGTAATAAAGCTTTATTTGATGATTTGCTCGGAATATTCATTCCTTTAATCAAACTTATAATCAAAGATTCTATGATCTAAACATGTGGTTCACATAAATCAACCCTAATTAATCTGTCAGCTAATCCCAACAGAAACCACACAACAGTGGGTGGCTTGTGGCCAACCAACGTTATTATATTTAATGCCTACTCACTTCAAGGCATGAAAACTGAAAAGCACTTTGTGTGCCATAATAAGAGAAAAGCTTTTATTACGAAACAGCTAAAAGGTGAATAATGGTAATCACAATCAAAGCCACATTGGAAAAGCCAGCCCAAATTGAATTATTTTAAGAAAGCTCTTCAGCATGTGGCTTGTGCAGTTGTGCGAGTAAGATAGATAAGAGATACAAACAAAACACCTTTACAACTTTAAAGTTGTAAATGATGCACCTAATGACGTATACACATATTTTCTAGGGTAAAGTTCACCCATGCCCCCACGTAGTTTACTCCAGAATCACTTATGCTTTTGTGATTTTTTTCTTATCATATATGACTCTGTGGTTTGTAAAAGAGTATGTTTTTTGTCACATATAACCATGTGATTTTTTATTTTTTACAAAGCAAAGCACATGGGCATGTGTGATAGAAAAAAATCATAAGGGCATGGATGATTTTGAAGCAAACCACGTGGGCATTGCTGAACTTTTCCCTATTTTCTATATCCGTTACATGTTTTAATCTTAGGCTCATAATACATCAAACATAGTCGTTCCCTTTGTCATTCTTCACGATCTTTCCCTTCCCATTTGCACAAACAAAGTCTATGTTGTAAAGCACTGGTAACATAGCGACAGAACCCAAGAAAGCCAACACAGGCCCAAAGATCCAAAGCAATAGAGGAAGTGCTGAGTAGAAAAGCCTGTTGCCAACAGTGTTCAAAATAGTTCCCTTCTCCAAAAGCTCAGTCAAATATTCGGGTGTAATCATGGACATGACATCTTGTGGTGTGCAAATGAGGATGGTCACCTGGTTCAGAAACCTAATCGACAGTGTGTGACAGAAAAATGAGAATAAGAATATAGTTAGGATTGTCACATATTTAAGTGCTACCATAAATTCTCCGTGAGCTCCATAGACAGCATCATTCAGTGGCTTTTTTACACTGTAAGTGCTGCTTATGACCGCTCCTAAGCCAGCTGAGAGGAGAATAGACGTGGTGGCCATAAGTGTTGATCCCATTATCATATTACGAAGAGTTTGAACTGCAAGGATGTTCTTCTTTTCAATGTCCTGTCACAAAAAAAAAAAAAGTTTTGTGAGTAAACCTTTACGTGGTTTATATGGAATATATATAAATTAATTTACATTCATTACAACCTCTATATATGATATGGTCTATATCCTTATTTGAAGCATGATGAGAAGAAAAAATTAACAAAAGATAAATATCCCTTTATATATAGAGTAAATATCCTTTTTGTTCCTTAGCAAATTTCACGATACCCGCTTTAGTCCCTAGTAAATAAAAAGACCCATCGTGGTCCCTAAAAAATTCAAAATGGATCCATTTTAGTTCTGACTAATATCGGTCTTTTTTGAATTTGTCAGGGACCACAATTTAAACTAAATGTGTTCATTTTGAATTTCTTATGGACCACAATGAGCCTTTTTATTTGCTAGGGACTAAAATGGGTATCGTGAAATTTGATGAGGACTAAAAGGGTATTACTCTTATGTTTATTTCAGTGTCCATTTAATTTTTATAAATTTCTAAATCAAAATTTCTTTTCTTTTACCCAATATTCAATATTGATGTAGTATATGTTGATTATGAGTGTCCATTCATGTGCCAAAGATATGATTATGTCAGCATACAAAAATAAAAACGATCTTATCTAAAGCACAAACTCATGCCTCAGAATTAATTAAACAACAGTTAACTCTTCAAAAAGAGTGACCCACCTTACATAGATAAAAAAGGGATTTCCGTTGTGGATTGTGGTCAGAAACATGATTGACATTTTATTTTATTTTGCTAAGATTTCAATTTATAATCAATACCAGACCACAGAAACAAAGTGCAGACTCTTTAACCCACTTTTTTCCATGAAGTTACTAACCCACTTTTATATGAAAGTGATGGGCCATGCTTTGCAAAAGGCCCTGCATTCTCATAAAAAAAATTCCAAAACCTAGGCCAGCCAATGGTATTCAGATTCTCTCGAATATTCATATTTGTATGTTTGTAATTTCAAGATTCCTAACAGATAAACATCACAGCAAAGACAGGGCCCTGAAATCCATTTAGCTAAAGCAATATCTTCGAACCATGTCATGTTTGATTAGTTAGTTACTTTTACCCTATGCTCACATTTGGGCTGATTCTAAAAAGAATTTTTGAGCATGTGCAAAGACTTCATATGTTTTTATTTATTTATTAAAATGATGGCTCACTTACCACCATATCTAGCTCCTATATACGTAAAATATTCTAAAAAGTAATTACATAATTTTGGGAACACTTCAACTCTAGCGTTGAAAAAGTCATTAGAAATTGTTGAAGAACCATTTCAACCCAAAATCTTAAGGTATTTTGGTGAGAGCCTTCTCAATGATTTATATCATATTCTCTAACACACCCCCTCACGCAAGAGCTTAGGTGAGAGCCTTTTTAAGGATTTATATCATATCTCTAACACACACCCTCACACAAGAGCCCTTTTAGCTTGAAGCGTGGTATGACACAAGTTCATTATTGGTCTGTCTTGTGCTGCACAAGCCCATTTCTTGGTTTGCCTTGTGCTTTTCTTAATTCCACATGTAAGTGGGGGGCGGTGAGGATCGAACTCATGACCTCGTGGTCACTCAAGCTCTGATACTATGTTAAAGAACCACTTCAACCCAAGAACCTTTTTAATGATTTATATCATATTCTCTAACAGAAATGAAGGGAATCAAATCAATTCTTTTATATGAAAATATCTAAAAACACTAGCCTTAAGAAATACTTATTGAAGTATAACTCAATTATAATTATAAACTAAAATAGATTAACTAGCTTTCAAATAAATATTCTGAGACGTATTTAAGCAAAATATATGAGTGCCTGAAATCTTGATAATTAATTAAAGGTCTTTACTTCTCTCATGTAATATGAGAGAAGTTATCGAGATAAATAAAGTAGGGTCCACCAATATTTTTTTTTTAAAAAAAAAAACACGTCTTTTGATGTGAGTGTAACATAAGAGATGAATCTCATGTAACATAAGAGTATAATTTCCCTTAATTAAAATCAATATAATAACAGAATACTACACGTACAAATAATATCACTACATGCACAAGCTTTAATATAATAAATTATAAAAATGATTTAGGCAAGGTCTGGACAAGCCAATGAAAGATGAAACATCTCAGTTAGACCCTATTCGATCCTATACTTTGAACTAATCCTTATTCACAAACTTAGATACTAACTTGAAAAAATATGACCAAGATAAATTATAAAAACCTGAAAAGTGAATTTAATAATATCATCCAAATAATCATAATTTTTTAACATACAGTAAAATATTTTATAAGTACTAAGAATAAAGATGATTATATTCCAAGGACACGGTTACGTTTAATTTGTAAAATATGCTTTTTCACAATTCCTCATTTAGCAAATTAACTAGTTTAACACTGCGGCTTTGATCATGCAAACGGGTGACGTCAAATTTTGTGGCTAAAACATGAAAGAAATAGAGGTAGATCTTAAATCAAAATCGCTTGGTCATATCAATACCTATCCATTATATATTCATACAACAAGTATATATCAGAAACAGAGAAACTCTTTAACTAAAGAGATATATATATATATAGAGAGATCATTGTATATGATAACTCATATGAACATAGAATTGAAAAGCTGGATATTGTCAAGTTTTAGAATTAGGAACACAGATTAGTTCCACATGCTTTCACCAAAAAAAAAAAGTAGTTACTGAAAATGGAAACAATCAAATAATAATATATTTTGTTAATGTATTAATGGACAAGATATATAGTACCTTCATGATGGCAGGGACCCAGAAGCGTCTTCCATGAGTATTGATTCCGATTATGGTGGAAGAAGGCTGTGTTCGAACCTTATACCATAACCAAACATGATATCCAATGGTCATCAGAAATCCTAATGGTACAAGCATCACATCCAAATAATAGTTCCTCCACTCCATCTTAATTTTCTGCTTCTTTCCCCCTTTTCTCTCTCACTCTCTCTGAAGTTTAAAGGGATATGTGTACGTTGTGTGTGAGCTTTCAGTACTGCTTCTCTTTGCAGTGATATATCCTTGCAAGATACTCTCCCACTAGAATATAAGTTTCGTCTGTTTTTGAACTAAGAAGTTGCATTTATAAAGGAAAATCGCGGGAGTAGTGGAGACAAATGTTTTATTAGGCACGGTCTAGCTAGAAAGACAACGAAATGTTGAATTCTTTATTTGTGTTAAATTAAAAACAACATGATAAAAATACATCTATTTTTAAAATTGTTTTTATAATACCAAATAATAATTTGATTGTCTTAAAAGTAATTCAATAAACCATATGCATAACTACTAATTTCTCGTAAGTGGAACAAAGAAAAGGCAAAAGATGCTATAGCAACTACACTATTCTAATGCCGGTGGTTTACTTAGTGGTAGCGCTACTAATGGAGATTAAGTTATTTTTATTTATTTAGGCATATAAATAATTAAAAGGACTTCTTTTTTTAGTGAGGAGAGAATAAGTGCAAGGACCCGTTTAGCATATTAAAGTTATGTCTACGTACGGAAAAGAACTTAATTTGGTTAACTTGTTATCAATGGGACTAATCGTAATTTAAGTGAATAGCCTTTTCCATATTTACTATCCTTGTTTACCAGGGTTTCGTTGTTACAACCTTTTTGCTGGGTTTCTATTTTGAGAGAAAGACTAATATATTATTTTTATTGCACATGCGCGCGTACACACACAAGTTTCGTGTTATTTACTTGGGTTTTATAATTCTCATGTTGAAGGAGAATTGAAATCTTATGTTGTAGAGATAAAAAGTATGTGGGACCCATATGTTAGAAAAAATTATATGTAGGACCCATGTCAGCATGGAAATCGAAGGATGTGTAGGAAAATTTGAATTTTCATGTTGAATGAGAATTATAAAACCCTAATTACTTTTCTCTAAAAGTTTAGCATTTTTTACACTGTCTAACTTTCCCTTTTATTTGTTTGTTTGTATTGCATTGAAGTAGTTTTCATATCAGTTATGAGTGTATGTACATTCCAATTAATTCGCCGTTCCTTTCTAAATAAATGTACGGCATTAACTTGGAGAATATGAGATTTATAAGTAGTGGCGGAGCCAAGATTTCATCTTAGCCGGGGCTAAAAAGTTTGAGACATTAAATTATCAAAACACTTATCGTAATTACACAAATTTATTAGGAAAAAAGTACCATGAATTCTAGCATACTTATCTAAAAAGCCATCGTGTTGCATAATTTCATAATTTATTAACAGAGTGTATAAAGTCATAAAGACGATTCAAATATTTAAGGAAACATGAAAGACCAAAACAGTTAAAGGCACTCCACTCTAAGAAGCATATCTTCACAAAATAAAATCAATCAAAGGGAAAACTAGAAAAGTTTTAGAATAAAAAAGCACCAATTTAGGAGCAAATACCATTAGGGTTTCTAACTTTGAGAGAACAACAAGCAAATAAGAAGATACTGCTTGGGGTTCCAACTCCACTCAGAACGTATTAGACTATTAGCTGAGATAGAGAACATAGATGAGACCAAATTTTAACTTTTGAAGGGGCCAAATAATAATTACTTATAAAATTATATATAATAATAATTTTTTTTTTTTAAATCAGCAGGGCCAGATCCCATCTAGCCACACGCCAACTTGATTGTAAAAATTGATAAACCTAATAGTAGAATATGTGATATACTTCAATCATATTACACGATCATATATATTTACACCAAATTAACCTTTTAATTTAAAAATAATAAGTTTTGTGAAAATTTAAAGTAAAAAAAAATCAAGTTTTTGTATATTATAATTTAACAAGAAAAGTGTTCACCTTAAATTCGACATAATTAAAATTCTTCTCATAAAAAAATATAAGTGCGCTTAAGATATAGTTGTGAGAATAAATGTTCAATGAATCTTGTGAAAACTCGTTCAGTGAACATATATCTTTCTTAGATGATGACAACCTAATTTTAAAAGTAGTTTCTTATTTAATTTGCCAAAAAAAGGAAAAACGGTTTCTTCATTTTCTCTTATATATTTATAATTACTTTACCTGGGTTCATTGGTCTGGTACCTAGTGGATGAAAGAAGCAAAAAGAGATAGACACAAGTAGTCATTTTATAAAATTATTTATTATAAAACGATAATATATTCATTAGTAATTGATTTAGTCTAACTTGTATATAGTAGGATTTACACAAATATTTATATACTTTATATGTGTGGTGGGAAGATATGCAAAGTGAAATACCATGGAATAAGTGCATACCTTCGGCCGTTATGTTTGCACTTCTCAGAACCTTCATATATACGCACATTTTTAACTTCCACTATCTAATGCCATACACGTGTTTATAATAATCACATCGATGTGGCTTTTATTCATTTGGTTGCAACTTGGAAATATTGCAGTGTTTATAAGAATGAATTGTGAATTATACAACACAAGTCTAATCATATGCTTTGCAAATATTGATTCATAATTTCTATAAATAAATAAAAAAAACTAAATTATCAATGAGAGTTGACTCGAATAATATTATCAAATTTGTAAGTCATTTGTAAATTGGTAAGTCATTTTTTGGTATAACTTGGAGGTATCATCATTCAATCTCCTCCGATCATCTTGTCCTTGGGGTACGGCCTTATAGGCTAGCCCCTCATTGGAACAGCGGGAGCACTGAGCTTCGCTACCGGAGAAAAGATGAGACTAATCTCTCACTCAAAGAGGGAGGCACATCCTCTGACCCCAAAGATCTTTCAAGAATTTGCTTGAAGTAGGGTTTAAATCCTTAACTCAAGCAAATCTTTGGAGCTCAGTTGCCAACTGAGCTACCCTTGGGGGTTTAGGGATAATTTTTGAGTACTTCTATGATGTATACAACATCTAAGATTATAACAGATAAATTTATCTAACTATATTTATACTTTTTTATATCTTCCTCAATACTGTTTTTGGGCTAAGTTTAAAACTTTAATTCCGGAACTCATTCCGAATCAGACTAGTCGCGACGCAATAAACCGATTAGAATATCTCCAAAGAAAATTATTATTATTTTGGCATTTTTTTATTTTTTATTTTTTCTGAATACGGCATTTTTTTTATTTCTAATGTCATATAAACCAATGTTATATATAATTTAAGTGGATCTAACGTGTTGTCGAAGAGAACTAAAAATTTATCCAAAAGATTGTGCCAATGAGCCGCGTTGGACAACACGGAAAAAGCCTATATCTAGAAAAAGTTGTAGTGGACTCTGTGACCTATTGCTCCATATGATTCGAGATAAATTAATTCATGCTTGTATTCCTTTGTTAATACTTGTGACTTGTCTTAATTTTGAAATAATAAGCCCTCATACATTTAAAAATTATATTACCAACAACAACAAAATCATGACTAAAATTTTATTCTCCGTCCACGCACTTTTATTTGCTGCTTTTGAAAAAATTATTTTAATTAATGAGAATAACATTTGTCACTTTAAAACATATAATCTTATATCACTTTAGATCCTAACCGTTGATTTTCGTCCATCAACAGTTATAATTTATTGGATCAAAATTATTAATCTATAAATTAATAATAAATTTGGCCCATTAAATTTGACCCAATAGATCATAACCGTTAATGGACGGAAATCAAAGGTTAGGATTTAAAATGATATAAACTTATATCCTTTAAAAGGATAGATGTTTTTTCCTTAATTTATATGTCACTTTAAAAAATAAAAAAGCAAAATACTAAAATTATTTCATTTTTATACTGACAACGTGGTGGGAGGTCCTTTAAAATATAAATAAAAGTGGAGGTAGGAATAATTTACTTTGCCATGATTTTAAACTTAATAACGTTGTAATAATTGGAAATGCATAAGTTAATGCTGAATGCACAAGCTTCTGTTTTTGTCTCTTTCAACCCACTAGTATGCTCCCGCTGAATGCTCCTTGAAGAACAACATTTATATACGTCTCAAGACTCACACTAGTGGAAAAGAAAGAACTGTGATAGGCCAACAAAAGAGGTGATTACAAAGAGAAAAGAAAAAAGTCACATCCGTAAAAATATTGAGAAAATTTAAAGTTAAACAACTAAAGGAATAATAATGAAAAGCGTAACATATCGGTATAACGTAATAAATTTTCTAAAACTGTATATTATATGAAACACAAAAAAAGTTCTAGAACGTCACTTATAAAAGAATGGAAAGAGCATTTGACTCATTTAAACCGTGGCACTCTCTAATAAAAAAATTACTAGAAGGAGTGGTAAAAGATAACTAGTATTTGATAACTAAAATTATCTGTTTTTGTTATTTGTAAATAAATGTTTTGTAGTTAATGAGGTTTGATTTGAGCATATTAGGTATAGCCACCTTGAGGCCAAGTGATTCAGATCCATATTAGATTATATTAATTTCCATTAATCAACAACTGCACCTACGGCACGTTTCTCCTAGTGGAGAATGATGCGTATCAACACAATATTAATTTATGGAGCTTCCGACAGCTAAGGTAATAGAATTATAGGATATGGAACGTGAGTTTATAAGTTTAAATTCTAGAATGCACTTTACCGTTTTTCTTATCTCTTTTCTTTCTCTCTCTTTCGGTGGAATGTTTTGTGGATTTTTTCTACAACCCTCCGGTACATTATAGGGTAACTTATTATTACGGGGAGGATATATTTATCACAAAAAAATTTATTACATTTACAACTAACCTAATCAATTTCCATCAATAATGTGACACAATAATTTTCAATAAATTATAACTGTTAAATTGACGGAAATCAACGATTATTAGGTTGGTTGTAAAGATGATAAACTTTTTTGATGGTAGGTATATCATTCCCTTATCATTGTATGGTAAAAATTAAAAATACTAGGAGTTTCGATTTATCAAAGCTTCTTTTAACTTTAGGACTTATCCAAATGGATGCAATTTTCTAATTTTCGTTTTGATAATTTTTTTTTTTAAAAAGTCAACTTCAAATATTTATTTATTTTAAATAAAGGTTTAAATTGTGGGGAGATTCTACCCCATCTCATGATAAGGAATTGTTTGTAATTAATAAATAACTTATGTGCTTGTAATAAATGCGTATAATTTAGTAATTAATGAAGGGACTAAATCACTATTGGCAAATTGTAAAGTCCCACATCGGTTGGAGAGGGGAACGAAGCATGCCATATATATGGGTGTGGATACCTTTCCTAGTGGAGGCCTTTTGGGGATAATCCCAGAACGTAAAACCGTGAGTTCCGGCGGGCCTTTGGGTGGCCGGGGCAAAGCGGACAATATCTGCTACAGGGTTTGGGCTGTTACAGATGGTATCAGAGCCTGGTCCTGGACCGGTGTGTACAGCGGGGACGCTGTATTCCCAGTGGGGAGGATGTAAAGTCCCACATCGGTTGGAGAGGGGAACGAAGCATGCCATATATATGGGTGTGGATACCTTTCCTAGTGGAGGCCTTTTGGGGATAATCCCAAAACGTAAAACCATGAGTTCCGGCGGGCCTTTGGGTGGCCGGGGCATGCTACAGGGTTTGGGCTGTTACACAAATTACTTTTAGAAGAGATTACTTGATGCGGGGAGTATTTATATATATTGAATGTGAAGTGTTACGTCTATTGGATACATAATTTATATAAAGAATAGAAATTTGACCATTCATTCTCTGATCATCAGAGACGCCTCAAGTTTTTTATCACAAAAAAATAACATATTAAGAAAAGGAAAGAGATTGACAAAGGGTTAGAAAAAAGCTTTTGAAGAACAGATAATCTTTCGTGATCATAGACAAAAAGTTAGTAATATTCTTAACTCTATGAACGTGAAAACATGATTTTTCCAAGATGCTTATGAATTGTGTTCTTGTATGAAAATCGTAATAACCTGGTTATGGGAATTGATTTTTTCCATGTAAGATTATATATGAATAAATTCTTATTATTATTATTATTTTAAGTTAGGGTTTGTAAAATTTAGGAATTAGTGATTCTTAAAAGATAATTTTAATTAATCTGTGTTGAGTATTTGATTTGATAATATTCAAATAGTGCAATTTTTATTCTGATATTTTCAATTTACGAAATTCGAAAACAATCTTCCGCATATATACAAATATTGTTTTCGGTCAAAGTTAATTTGCCATTCGTAATTTTTGTTTGATCACGAACCTCGAAACGTGATTGTAATACAGTTGCTTGTCGTTTTAATTCATGTTTTAAGTCATGTAAAGTCCAGACCTCGATTGTTGTGCATGGAGGGTCTTAAGAAGTTTGGCGGGTCCAGAAAATTAACGAAATGTGAGCATTTAATAAGGTCGGGTCTTGAACGTGGGTGGGCACTCAATAAGGTTGGGTCTTGAACGTGATTTATGAGCAGCTACCGGCTGACTCGATACCTAGATATAGATTAGGTTTGGATAATGAAGGTGGAGGAGAAAAAAAAAACTCACATAAAAATAAATAAGAATGAGAGAAATCAAAGGTGTAGGATATTGTAACAACCAACTAGGGTTACTACCAATAAATTTTACCGTTAGATCGATTAGTTGATCCAACGGTTATATTTATTTTCATTTTTATAGGGTTATGATCACCATATTTAATGTAAAAACATTAAATATAGGAAATCATAACCATACAGAGATGAAAATAAATATAAAGTATTAAATATGGGAATCATAATCATACAAAGATGAAAATAAATATAACCGTTGGATCAGCATAATCATTCTAACGGTGAAATTAAAAATTGATTGGTAGTAACATTTGTAGTAACCTAATTAATTGTTATAATATCCAACCCAAAAATTAAATTGAAAAAACTTGAGTTTAAAAAAAAAAATATTTTTACATCATATTTAAGGGTGAGTACTTATCCCCTTCACCCCATACGGGATTTGCCTCCGAGTCATTTCCCCAAAATGCATTGGCGCATTGCTGTCCAAACTTTCGTATTACAATTGCTTTCACATTTCTATTTTTTGGCATTATTTATTGTCCATGCACGGTTATCTGAGGTCACGACACCATAATTTGTGTCATTCAAATGGATATATAATGTCACGAGTATGAGTATAGGTTGATAAACCATTTTCTCCTTATTTTAAAAAATATTTACCACTTTGTCTTTATTCTTAAATTATATATCAATATGCACCTCTTCTCAAATTATATATCAATTTGTCTATATTTATTATTTAATCAAAGTTTGAACGATACTTAATTTTTTTTTTTGGTAAGCGAGCGATACTTATTTAAGTAAATGAGTCATTGACTCAAACAAATAATTTATACAGGACTGAGATTTGACCAAATTTAATTAAATAGGGGTAAATTAATATATAAGTCAAGAAGAGAAACAAATTAATATATAATTTAAGATGATGGATAAAATAAAATAAAAAAATTAAGCTAGGAGCAAAATGACCAACCAACCTATGGGCATATGAAGAAGGGAATGTGGTATTCTTCAATAAAATTATAGTATTTCTGTAAATATAAAAAATAGGAATGTGGTATTTCTTCCGACCGAGAGCATCTACAATTTTATATTGTTTTTAAATTATTTTTCTAAAACTTCAAATAAGTAATAAAATATACTGTGTAATGTTATTTTATATTTATAACTACATAAAAATTTTATATGCTTAATAAACATATCAAAATCAAGTGAGAATGTGAGAATGCAAGAGAAAATAAAAATCCTGACCATACAACCAAAATAGATAATTAAGATTATATTTTGCTAAAACCAAATCTCAACCATTTATATATTACTGTATATTTAAAATTAGCTTTTCTTCGGCTCCGACATGATATGATACGCTCCTTTTGCAAATAACCATCAGGATTATTTAAAAATATATATATATATATATATATATATATTTACTAACTCTAACACCGGTGTAAGAATATCCTGCCCCATATATATATATATGTATATATATTTACTAACTCTTACACCGGTGTAAGAATATCCTGCCCCATATATATATATGTATATATATATATATATATATATATATATATATATATATATATTATTTACTCTAAGGGCTCAAATTTTTTAAGAGTGTGAGTCATTGGATACAAGTGGATCAATGGTCAAGATTGAGTGTAAGACTTCTAACTCTTACACCGGTGTAAGAATTGTTATAGAAGACAGAGGGTGATAACAAATCACTATTGCCTTGAACCCATGTATTTGACAGAAGGGGTAGATGATCAGAGTTATCACTGTGCAATAAAAAATAAAATAAGAACAGGCTTACTTGATATGTATGAAACAGACAGAATCAGAAGAATGAATGCAGTAGAGGAATTAAATCCGAGCCCACAGAACGTGTCTCCTTAAGACAATTTGCCCCCTCACTGATGCCAAAGGTTGATGGACACTTGTCTCCCAGGATAGAACGGATTTCGTCTGAAGAGTGGCGGCACTACCAGTCAACAGCCCAAACGAACACAACAGTATGCCAGAAGAATTTACACCGGAGGATGAAGAACAGCATGCAATACCGGAAGAACAAAAATTCCGGCAGAGGTTTTGTGCAGAAAACCGGATGGATTTTTCGAATGTGTCAGTGTCTATTTATAGACACTGACCGGTCACGATGAACAGTCGCCGGCGGCGAACCGCCGTGTCTGACGGTGGCGAACGGGTACAACGGTTGTACCCGTTCCGACGAACAGGTACAACCGGTGACCGGTTCGGCGAGTAGACACGTCCTTTAACCGGTTCGCGAATAGGAAGAACCGGTTCGGTTCAAAAAACGGCGGGTGGGTTCGAATTTTGGAGGGAAGCAACGTTTGGACAAAAAAATAAAAATAATTTAATAAAAAATTATTTTTATTACACACAACCGAACCGAGCCGGCCGGCGGCGCGCGCACGTGTGTGGTGGTGAACCAAGGCCCACCTATCTCCTCCCCCTACATAAAATATGTAGTGACCCAAGGGCCAATTAAGGAGATGGTGGTGGGAGTTTATATACTCTCCCACTTTCTACCAATTGTCCAATGTGGGACTTTCTTAAATAACCCACATAACTCTTCATCTTCCCTTTTCTCTTTTTTCACTATTATCCCACTTCTTATTCATAACCAATGGATATTGTATATTATTCTCATTAACTCCAACAAGAATATCCTGCCTCATATATATATATGTATATATATATATATTATTTTTATTTTTCTTTTGTATTTTTATTTTTATTTATTTATTTATTTATTTTATTTTATTTTTATTTTTTTCTATAATTTTATATCTTTCATGTGGGTTCATCTACCACCGACCCCAATTAATTTGGGATAAATGTGATGTTGATGTTGATGTTGATATATATTTACTAAATGTATCGAGATGTGTATCGTACATGATTTACTATCTAATCTAGGAAAAAATATTCTGTGATCCTTCCTTATATTATGGGAGTTACTAATATCATGTTGTTTGAGATAGTTCTCTCATATGGGGAGAGATAAATATGTGGGGTACACAATTTAAAACAAAAGGAAAAAGAAAAGAAAAAAGTTGACACAAAATTCGATGAGTGTATAACATGAGATAGTTATCTCCACCTAAATGAGAAAAATATTTCCCTTGAAATATTAATAAAATCATTTTGATAAAAAAAAAATCGTTAAAACATAAAATTATAGTGATAAATTGAAATTTTAACAACAATGACAGGCACCACTACATATTCGCTCCTAATCTAGTGGGTGGGAAGTGGCCTCCTTAAAAATTTGGCTATAAGTTCCGGAGTTTAATGATAAATATCCCCGTTAATCATGTTGTCTTGAAGAGTTATTATTATTTTGTTGTGGAATCTTCATATTATACCATATGCTTGTGGAAACCACAAATGTTGCAATATATAAAATATACATATGATGAGATGCATTCAGCGCTTAGGTTGGCTTTAGTCAGGCAAATAAATAATTTATTATTTACATATCAATATTTTTATAGCACCTTTATAATATCGATTAAATTAGAAAGTAAAAATAGAAAATATATTGAAATGTGAGTTCTTTATTTTATTAAAAAAGTGATATAAATAATATTATTGGGCAAATGAACATTCTTTTGGTGTACGGGGGTTCTATTCTATTCGAGATCCCACCATGAGTGGAAGGGAAAGGATGGGACCGGCCACAGCCACCACGACTCTCTGCTAATCCATTCCTTAATCTTTGAAGATTCTCTCCTTCCCACCACCTCTCTCTTCCTCTGCTTTCCTTTGATTCCATGACATCATCATATGAATCATATCTAACTCTTTTTACTACTTTCTTCAAAGCTAATAATTTAGTTATAATATCAAATCGTGGTAGTTCAGTTCGCGCATAGGAGTTAAGCAGGTGGAATAAATTTTTGGTACTACTACTATACCAAGATTCAGTACATCTCATCAATGAGAGCAGTACACATCAGAGGAGAGAAAAAAATTTGCCAGAAAAAAATAACTGATATGTAATATTTTCGTTGGTGGGATGCACTGAATCTTTGGTACAGCAGACCAAAGATTTATTCAAGCAGGTGAGGGTGGGAGTATGTGTTCAAATCTTTTCAGTACCTTTGGAAGAAGTTTAAAACTTTAATCCTAGACTCGTCCCGAATCAGATTAATTGCATAAGAATCAACCGATTAGAATATTTAAACTTATAATTTACTGTAAATTATATTTCATTATATTTGGGTTTGTCAAAATAATAATAAATTTTATATTTGGTCACAAATCGTATACTAGCTTTTTTAAAATAACAGTTGACTTAATATTTTAAGTATTTTAAAATAAAAATATATATTTTAAATAGAGGAAATTTATATTTACAAATTTTTTGTTTACAAATCACACTATGTTGACTGGTCATCCTTCAATCAAAAATGTATGACCGGTCAGACTTAGTATAATTTGTTAAAAAAAATTGTAAACCGAACATTCTCCTTTTAAGTATAACATTTTACTTGAGTAAATTACACTCTAAATGACAGCAAATTATTAATTTGTCCAAAACACACACACTTTATCCCATTCTTTTTATCTTTAACTAATAATGGACTTAATATTGTTAAGATTTTAAGATAAACTCATTTACTATATATTGTTAACTATTTCTATACATTTTATGATAAAGATATTTTGAATATATATAATATTTACAAATAATTTAAACATAATTAAGATACCTTTTAGTGTAATATTAAAAAATACATAATTTGTTTATAAAAAAAAATACATAATTTTAAAAAATCATGAAGAATATATAATTTATATATATATATATATATATATATATATATATATATATATATTTTACTCGTATGAATAAGATATATTATATATAGTTACTACTGAAACAATATTCCTTTTCTTTCTATTTCAATTTACGGATGCAATTGTAAATATAATTTAGAAACTAAATTTCGTTCCAATTGAAAAATCATAAGATAATTTCGTTACATTTAAATAACTTCCATAACATAGCTAGTAAATAATTTTTTCATTTTAGCTACTTAAAAAAAAATTAAAGTAATTTTTTGAATTTTATATGTATGTATATCCTAATTACAAATGAAATATAAAAAATAAGAATGTACAGTTGTTAAAAGCCTTTGTAATTTATTGCAACGATCAGAAGGTATATAGAGCTTTCATATTAATTATCTCTAGGTAAAAAAAATGATTCATTAAATTTTTATTTAAGTAATTAACATTTTTTAATTAAAGAAACAATGAATAAGAGTATAATAAATTTATAAAATGGGAATATTAATCAAGATGTAAATAAAAATAATATTGACTGAAAATATTTTAAATTTTACATAAAATTAAAATTAGTTAATATGATTTACTAGAAATGTAATTAGTAAAAATTTATATTTTAAAAGTATAAATATTATTGTAACAGGCCTCAAAATAGTGGAGTGTTATTTTTCTTTTTCTTTTTAAGATACTAATTGGTGTTCAAAACCCTAGGGGGCGTTTGGTATGATTTTTTTTGTTCTAGAAAAAAATGTAGAAAATTTATAGCCGGTAAAAATGTTATATTTAAAGAAGTGTTAGGTGTGGGCAATTTTTTTTTCCATAGTTTAGATGGTAAAGTTTTCAATTGAAATCAAGTTTAAAATTGTTATCCATCAAAAAAATTTTGCCAGCCACTTTTTTATTTCTCTCCTACCAAACATAGCTAAATTATTTTCCTTACCCCACTCTCCCAGGTAACTTTTTTTTTCCCTCCTACCAAACACCCCTTAGGAACCTAACTAATTCGATTTTGAATTGTGCCTATTCATCCTCTCCGGAAATTACAGTTACTATGAATCAAATTTATTATCTTTTGAGCAGGTCAAATCCTAAATGTCTTCACTAAATCAACAACTCTTATATTAAACATATTTTTTATTTAAAATTACTTAAAAATATTTTAAATTGGTATTTTAAGTATTTATATTTCGATTTAATATTTACTTTATAAATTTCATATATACTTATTCATGATTTATTTTAATTGGTAAAAAAAAAAAATTACTTTAATAAAAAGAATTCATGAATAACTAGTCCAGAATCAACATGATTGTTGGGCATTTGCAAATAAGGATTAAGTAATCTTTCTATTTGCAAATAAATTATGAGACAAGAAAAGATTGTTGGGCATGCTTTTGTGGTACAGAAAAAGTTTGCAGTTGAAGAAGAGCGATCATTGTTCATAATTAAAGAAGAAAAGCAGATATTACAGTTTTCTTTTCTTGAATTGTTCCCATCACATGACAAAAAAATAGTACCCAAAAAGACAATTTTAAGGCTTTATTTTTTTAATATGATTTTAAGGCTTTATTTGAAAACTACTTCTACAATGCGCATTATTGTTTAATTGAGCCATTGGGTTGGGTCTATAATCTATGTCGTCATTTGACAGTTTTGTTAAAAATAAAAAGTAAGATAGAATTTGAAGTTGTGTGCTGAACGCTGAACAGGTCGCTGGAGGAACCAGGCCCAATCCTTGCACTATAGAACTATTTTTTTTATTTTGTTTTTGAGTTAAAATTTGAAATGTTTTTGCATGTTTCCACAATTTTTTTTTGTTCAAAAAATTCTCAACAACTCTTCATTAATAAAACATAGATAGTTGATTTTGCATAAATTCTATACGAACAAATGCCCAATTCAGATTTCATTTTTCTAACATTGAACAATATAATGTCTTGGATTTATAAATCTTAATACTACATAGTTATTCAAACAGTATATTTGATAATCTTACTGGCCTGTCTTTGCTTCGACGGGTTACTCTAAATGGAATGTTTGGTAGAGGTTAAATTTTTTTTTATCAGAAAATCATGATTTCTGGAAAAATACGTTGGGAAAGTGAATTTTTCAAAAATATTATGAAAAAGCTATTTGGTAGATAAAAAACAATACCAGGAATATTTGATAAATTTCCTGATTCTTGTCGGCTTTTTCACCTATTTTTTTCTATTTTATTTTTTGATAACATACTTTTTTCTATTTTCCCAGTAATCCAAGAGTGTTGGGTGATATTCTTGGATGAAATTTTCGTTCACAAATTACACAAAAAGAGATTCCCATGTAAATCACTTTTCCGGGTAAATTTTTTGAAATATGATGTCAAACATAGTCTTTTTAAAAACTCACCCTCACTTTCCTAAGTATCCAAAAAAAATTCACTTACCAAACACTCCCTAAATAGGAGCTAGGCACACTAAAATATCTCCAACTTTGGGCAACAAATGGTACTTGTAAAAATACTGTAACCAAACCCTACCCAAAAAAAATACTGTAACCAAAAAACATTAAGAATGGCCAAATCTTGGATTAGGTTAAGATATGAAAGAATTCTCTTCCATTTCTTTACATTTGTAGTCTACAAATTGTAGACAGAAGAGAAATTCACCGATTTCCATATATAACCACAATATGTATACAAAAAGACAGGAAAGTAAAGCAGACGCACCTTTGTAGCATCCCTTTTTGCAAGTATGTGATAAGGACGCTGCCATATCCGTTGTCCTACCATGGTAGCCACTAATACACTGTAAATTCTCTAATACAATATAATCATTATTCACCTTAGAGAGGTTTAATATATATTTCTAATTCTCTAAATTCTGCTTTTCCTGGACACTGCGGTCCAATCAAATTTGCTTTGGACATAATGAAGTTGAGAATAATGTACCTTTTAGATACCAACTTACATATCTGACCACATTCCGGTGTTATTGATGTACATGGATTTTTTTTATTTTTTTATTTTTTTTGGCATAACATCATTGTTATGATATTCCTGTTGAATCATGAGTTACCTCCAACCTACAATTTACAATTGTAACCCATTCATACTCACTAGTTGAATCATTTTTCCTCTCTCCCTTTCTTGTCAAGGATTTTAATATGCAATTCATATAATCGGCAAGTTATATTTATAAATTTTTTTTAAGAACATTGGTTAGTGTTCTCCAGTAAAAAGATGGTGTAATTTATAAAAAAATTCAAAAAAAATTTGTAAATGGACCCTTCCCCTTCATATAATAACAAAATTGTTTCTCAGGTGACAATAAACCATTATTGCAGCCTCCAATTCGGTATTGCTCAATGCCGCGAGAAAAATTGTCGTGGGCCTTAGTAGATGAAACCTTTTTTCCCTCAACAAAGGAAAATCCTCGTGTCTCAGAAAATGTCCAATCTCACCACTTTGATTACCCAAAAACGAAAACAAAACAACGAAAAAACAAAACATGAATGATGATAGTTGTTTTTATAATCCCCACTGAGAATCACAATATAAACGACCAAATGCGACTCGTGAACCAATTCTTCTCCATAAAACAAACCCAAACTTAATGTTTCTATGATGAAGTTTTATCCAAGTCCTCTTCACAGATAATCGATGTAAGGCTCAGCATGTGCCACCAAACATTTCATAGAGTTAGGATTTCATGAATATTTTCCTTATCAATTGTACCCACAATTCGAAAAACCTTCCATATGTTCAATCTAGCCCTTTTCTTAGTGGCAATTATGTGGACATTGTTGTCATAATAAAAAAAAATCCAATAATGCTAAATGATACGAACTCATTCTTAAAACGTCACACGAATTCAAAGCTGAAGTGCAGTTACCACGGGCTTACTGGCACCTAAAGTATGTGAATGTCATGGAAATGTTGAATGCCGGTGAATATTTGTAATATGTATAACTAAAACGCTTTCCTGATAAGCAATTAGAATTGGTTGAGTGGTGAGACATTTACTTGAAGTCATAAATTCAAATTTCAGTGTCACTATTGTATAAAAAAATGAAAATCTTTTTTTAATACAAATGGGAATTAAACACACAACCTAATATAACATACCTTTCACCAAAAAAAAATATAACATACCCAAACCCTTCGTCACTAGACCAAATATAGTGGTTTATATAAATAAAAAATCTTTCATGGTATTTCGCACTACTAATATAGAACAGGTCAATATCCAAATGGACAATTTATGAGTAACGATAAGTACCCAGATTTTGGGACATTGACCACACTGACATGCTTGTGACTAAAAAATATCGGTATTCCACGCTCTAATGAAATTTTGCCAAAATGCCACGTCACATTCTCGCTACGCCACTCAGGGAGAATGGATTGGACACGTGGCAACGTCTGCATGGTCAACCATTCTCGCTGAGCAACCTAGCGAGAATGACTGGATGCTGACACGTGGCAAAAGTACAGGCATTCTCGCTGGGTAGCCCAATGAGTTAGTCACCTGAATAGCTTTTGCAAAGAATGCATGTATTTTTGACAAGTGTAAGTATCCTGTCATTCTCGTTGGGCTGTTCAGCGAGAATGATTGACCATGCAGACGCTGCCACATGTCCAGTCCATTCTTGATGGGTGGCATAGCGAGAATGTGACGTGACATTTTAGCAAAAAAATTTCCTAACATGATAATTCAGTAATTTTTTGACTAAAAGGTGACAAAATAATCATTGTTCCCGTGACTTTATCCTAACAAATGTTTCACGGACACCAAAGTGAATCCATCCAAGCTATTCGATAAAAGTTGCAGGTGGACCGTACTGTTATCTAATAATTTGCAGGAGCTTGTGATTTGCGAGAGTACTTTATGCTTAGTATTGTTTTCCCACTTTACATTACTTCATCGGGAAATTCTTTAAGAAAAAATGATAATAGATGTAAAAAGTGTTATTTTTCTTACTTTATTTTCTTTTTCTTTTTTTTGTATATATCTTACTTTATTTTCTATTTTTTTTCTGTATATATCTTACTTTATTTTCTTTTTCTTTTTTCTTAAATAACGTAATATTTTCTTAATTTGTCGATCTCCTTGACCGTTGGGCTAGAAATTTCAAGAAATTTAAGAATGTGAAACTAATGGAGGATTTTATATGTTAGACAACCAATTCTTAAAAACAGTTAAATATTTGATGACTTATGGACTTATGAAAATGCAATAAATTAATATCTTTGTCAAATTGGATGATACAGGTTTCTTAACAACATGAAGAAATTTCATCAAATGAGTAATGCAAGCGTGCATTGACTGAAATAATAAAGAAAAAATGAATCAAGCATTTGACATTCACTAATACGACTCATTGAACAAAGTAACCAAGCAAACACATGAACGTACATGGACACTCCCTCATTGCAGAAAATCCCCTACTGTATGCATAATTTGGTGAATTCAATGAGTCTTGGTAGAGACTTTCAAAAATAAGTTTCTACACGTGATCCCGTAGAGTTATACTAAAGATAGAATCTCTTAATGAGATATAATATAAAATTATTAATTAAGCATTTATTTCATAGTTTAAATTTTTGAGTTGAATTGATTATTTATATAATATCAAAATATCCACATCCAAGTAATCACAAGTTTCGATCCTTACCACCTCCATCATACTAATAAATAATTAAATATTATAAAATTTCTTAACACAAGATAAATAACTGGTGCATTGTCCACTCGATAGGCTATAATGTAAAAGGATTTTTAAAAAAATACAATAAAAAATATATAAAAAAAAAAACATTAATTGATCTTTAGCAAAGAGCTTAAGCTTTTGGTTAAATGTTAAATGAATTCTTCACGAAAGCTAACCAAACTGGATGGATTATCTCTCTGCACGGGTAAAGTAAGCTTCTCCATTAATGGAATCCCAAGGTAAACAGAAGATGATTAAATGCAACAAATTCGATGAAACCCATAAAATATTGCGTCAAATAGACAACTTGAATCATCTCATACCCGAGTAACTCAATAATCATTGTTATACGGATTCATCCCCTCAAACTCCTCCATAAACTCCTTCAATCCTATATGCGACTATGGATAAGTATTCTCCAATCCATCAGTCGACTTAGTAGCCATAGCCACAACCTCAATCACATTCATATCCACTTTACACGCCACAACTATACCCATTACATCTATATCCTCCTTGATTGAATTTAAGCCTTTATACACAACAGTCATCTTTGTTCGGGCTCAGCCTTTTTGAAACCCCATTTCAACAAATATAACCAATGGCTGATGGAGCCTCACTGCCATGCAACAAGGTGACACGGGGAGTTGAAAAGTATAACATATTCTTGTGATCTTTCCCAAAATTTACCTTCCAAAGGTTGCCCTGCAATGAAAAAGTTCACGTACATGGTGGAAATAATTCCAATAAGTCGTCTATGGGCAAACTTGAGATATTAACAAGATTTGAAGAGGATTTTTTTCCATTAAAAACATAACCTGTCAACATAGGAACGGGTTTCACTAAATTTAAACGGCAACTATATCATTTTCCTCAGAATCATTTGTTAATAATGCAAGTAGGGGAAGTAGTATGCGTATATGCAGCCACATTGCACGCGGGTTCATGCAAATAAATGCAGAAAATGACAAGAACAGCATGCAGTACAACAATTAACTTACTGAGCAAGGAAAAGAGCTACAAAGAATTACTAAACATTGAAATAAAAAAGAAACGGTTGTATAAATTCACAATTACAGCACAAGCTAATTCTGCCCTATTATATAAAATGAAAGGAGCAAAACTTTAGGTATCACAAAAAACACCACTCCAATCCCCATATCTTGGTCCGCAAATTCCGCTTACAGCAGACATTTTCTGCAATGCAACTGACTTTCCCTTACTTGTTAAAGAATATTCCCTTCTTCTTTCCTCTCCTTTTCTCCCCAGCCTGCAGATGCTGGAAAATCAGAAGAAACCTTAAATATGTTCAGCCACCGGCTCAACGCTTAATATAAAATATTTTATGCTAGGAACCAATAAAAAAAATTGAAAAACAAATATAAAAGTACATGTACAAGAAATGAAGTGAAGTAATATTTTGGCTTTCCAATACAATCCTAAGAAGTGAAGCAATAAGTCAAGATTCAAGGACAGGTCCGAATCATAATCTTACAAAGCTCAATTGACTTCAAATTAAGGAATCTAACAAATGCTAGTTTTTTCTTGTTTCTAAATCAGTTACAGTAGTGCTTACTGTAAATAATATTGACTGGCTTAATTAAACAAAATTTATGATGGGAAACCAATGCTCTACCAGCTTCTCCCCAACTCCCAACCCCCCTTCTCTCTTTTTTGTCTCTATCATGTGTTGGCAAGGGTGCATGGGGCACATGCCGTAGTTAGGCAAGAGCGACAGATTTAGAATCATTTATAATATAATGATATGCCAAGTAAACATAAGGGCAAAATGAAAAAAGTCTAGTATATAAACTATGACATTCATATTAATAAGTAGTGCATAAAGTAAGTAGCAAATTTATTACCCTATGGATGAATAATCTCAAAGTGAGTACAATAGTATCTCTCGCACTGCAAAAGGAGCAGCATAAATAATATTATCAGAAGCAGAAGCCAAAAAAGGAAAAACATTACGAAATAGACGAGAATCAGTACATTGCAACCATTCAAAAACTTGACATTGGGTACTTCTCTTGCTTAATTTTCTTTCTTGCTTAGAGATTAAAAAATAATAGTTCCAAATGCATTGTAAACAAATAAATATATTCCAAGTTTCTTAACTTCTCTAGAAACTTTACTGATAGTCTTTACTGCTTGAAGTTGCACATAGGGTCAGACACTAGGGAGTAGGGATCTGAACAGTATTGTTGTTTGACATAGATTTGCTGACCATCAAGAAATATAACCTTATATTTGTTACAGTATTATAAAGAATATCTCATCATTTTATTGTAGAAAAAAATAAACCCTCATATTCAAGGTTAAAAACGTATTTGCATTTGTTATTTATGACAAACAGAAGTAAGAGCTAAAACTACTACTACTCAAAATTGCAATGAATTTTGGATGGTGAAGATTACAAAAGTACACAAGGACATCCACAAAAGAAAAACTCTAATCTTCTGCTCGTGATCTTTATTGCATTCATAGATTGACACAGCAGTAACCATAAACAAAGAAGGCACACTACAAAAGTATATTGGCTACTGAATATGAAGTCCCATGTATAGAATGCTGAGGGCACCAAAGATCTATGACCCTCTGCCATATGCCCTTCTATCCCACAGATTGATAAGAGGGAGAACCAAGCTTGGACTTTTAATGTTTTCAAAAGGATTCAAAATTTTGAAGCTTGAGATAGGCCCAATGTTGTTAAAACGTAGAGTCTACGCTGAAAATGTAGGGGGAAGCAAAAACGTAAAATCGAGAAACGTAAACGAAACGTAAGAGTTTACTAGGTACCAAAAAAATAAAATATATCCAACATATATATAACCAAAACACACCAATACATAAGTCATCACAAATTTAAGTGCAAACATTAAAGGAAATAAAACTCTCAGTGGTTACATAGAGTGAAACGTACATGTAAATTTAATTTGGATCATTTTTAATAATAAAACAATAAAACATTGTTTAGATTTGAATTAAAATTAAATACTTCTACTTTCAACAATATTTATAAAAATTAAATACGGTCAAATATTTCTACTTTCAACAATATCAAATACTTTAGGAAAATTCGATATTTCCTTTATTATAAATAAAAAACTAGATCTGTATTAAAATTAAAAAATTATAAAAATTCAATATTCAACTATATCAATATGAAAGGATGGTGGCGTGTTAAATTTGAAGAGGATATATCACCAATCTGTTTAAAGCGGTACTGTACGAAAGCAAAAAAGGAGCAAAAAAAAAATGAGCAGCGATTTTATAGGAGAACTGAAGAAGTAAGGATGAAGAAGTATGTGCTGAAGAAGAAACAAGAAGAAGAATAGTTCGCTTTTATAAGAGAACTGAAGAAGCAGCGATTGTTTTTGTTTTGAGGGGAAGAAGCAAGCAAGCAGGAACTCAGCAACAGCAACGCGTACGCTACGTTGAATGAGCAGTAGGGTTTTTTTTGTTTTAAGTTGGGGATGACGTGATTTGACAAAAATACCCGTTTTTTTAAAAAAAAACTGAGTCAACTCGGTAAACTCGCCTGAGTCAACCAATTTGACTTGCCGTTTCGACCCAAAATCCATTTCAACCACAGTTTTGACACCTTTTTTGTCATAAAAACGTAGAAACGGACACTACTTTTTAACAACAATGGATAGGCCTATGCTTAAAAATTAGGCCATTCTAAAATGTCAACTCAAACCTGACCTATGTATTATTACTCAATTGCGGTAAAACCTAACAGCATCAAAGAATTCCTCTGAAAAATGATTCCACATCCATAAATAAACATTAATAAATACTCAAAAGAAGAAAGAGAAATAGTTTTCCACTTAATATTAGCAGATAAGAACACGTAGCACAACTAGATAGTGGAATCTCTGGAAGGGGTCATTATTTCATTCGATGCTGAAATATTTGCACATGGAACATTATAATGCATGCAACTTAATCCCTTTTGTCAGTTTGTGTGACAAGACAACTGTAAGAATACTTACCTACTGACATCTGTTGAGTTGTTTACTGCTCTTAACAGATGCTCAGTGCCATTGGAACCAATTATAACAAATTCTGAAATATGTCCATATGGAATCACAACCTACAACAGTAAATGCAGAAGATTAAAAAATCAGCTAACCACTCAAGACAAAATCTTCCATATAGTTCAAAACATACAAAGACAACACAGTTTTCAAAGTATATCATGGAAACCCTGCTAGCAACAATGTTAATTAGCTGTCGTTAAATACAACATGTCTTGAGTCTTGATAGTGACTTTTTTAATATTTTTAGTTTTGCTATTAAGAAATAAACAGGGCTTTTTTTACCTTTCCTGATATCTATCCGGTGATATAACTCAGCTCTTCAAACAAAGCTCAGAAAGTTCAAAAGAAACTCACAAATTTTGCAATATCATAAATTTTACAACTTTAATTGAACATTAGATATAAGTACTATTACCGAGAAATAAACAAGGTCCACAAACGATCTTAATTGTCAAATTCATGAGCTCTTTTTGGTTTTCCACATACCTATATTGTTAGATAATTCAGTTCATCCAACACAACTCCAAGTTGAACAGACAATCACATAGTTTGCAATATCATGCTTCTTACAACTTTATAGGCAGTCTGTAATTATAAACCAACAAAATGTTGTTATATATCCTCAAACAAAACCAATTGCCATTTGCATAAGCACGGGGTGTTTTTCACAATGTTATAACTACGATTCTCAACATTAGGCCACACTGCCAGACCATGAGACTATTAGTTTCTTACATGATTTAGGTTATATAAATTGTTAGAGATATGATATATAAAAACTATTACTGTTGCCTTCACCTAATAACTTCAACTTTTGGGTCGATTGGTTCTTTACATGGTATCACCAAGTGGTCACGATCACGAGTTTAATATTCACCACCTCCGTTTTCTAATAAAAAAATTCAGCGCACATGCTTCAATCCTGAAAAAGGCTCTTTGCGTGATGGGCCTATGAATTATCCATGTTTTAATCCCTAAAAGGTTCTTGAGGTGGTAGACCAGTGTGCATTGTTCACACTTCAATTCTGTAAGGCTATTGGCGTGACGGGGTGTTTTAGAGATAAAACCAATAATGAGGCATTTACCTAATAGCTTAAGGCTTTGAGTCGAATTGGTTCTTTCCGTATAATATAAGGAATTTTGACATGATGAAATAATAAAGAGAAATTTGTCCTCATAACCAGAAAGGGACGTTTCAGTGAATGACTACAGGAAATTCTTTTACTTTATTTCCTTAAACCAATCAATAACTTCACCATAATTCCAGCTAGCCAAATCTTCACACAGAATATCAAAGAACAAGACATCATACAGTGGTGGACGGTGAAAACTTTTCTGTGATTAAAACTCCGTTTGGTCCTTTGATACTGCAACCTTCCTTCTTTATGGCCAATGTGGCTGGTTCCCATATATCAAGATATCCAGCCTGTAATATCAAGCCAAAAATATTTATAAAACTGATTGATTTCTTCATAAAGAAAACTGATAAGTAAAATAAGATTGACTCTATGATACTCGAAGGAAACTAAAAACAATTAAGAAAACTACTTTCATTGAATTACCGAAAGAAAAACTTTGTATGAAGCATGCCCACTATAAAAAGCCTTCTCTATGTGGCTCTGCATTTCGGGATCTGAGAAAAAATAACCAAAGAGAATAACTCAATAAACTATTTTAGGGGCACACCAAGATTTGCAGCCCTAAAAAGGAATGAAAGAATAGAGACCAGAGAAAGCAATATCACATAATTGAAATAAAGACAACCAGCATGACACATCCATAGCAGATAAGTTGGTTTAGATTACATTGTTTTTCATTTTTAACTCTTTTCTTGGGACAGTATCTTATCCTCCTTATTCGTAATATCTTTCTTTCTTTCTAATAATTTTTTTTATTAAATTATTTACTTTTTATAACTTCAGCACAATGAATGCATAAGATTTGAAACTATACCCCTCTTTTTCATACGATGTATTTGCCTCAAGTATTAACCAAATAAACAAAAACTAACTCACCATTTGAAATAGTCCAACAACCTTTATGGCACTATATCACCTCCAAGAACATCTGATGTTGTACGAGTAGTGAATTAAAAAAGTAAACCTCAAATCAAAGATGTCAGAACACTCACTGTTTTATAAATGCTCTGGTGGGCATAAAGCCACACCAATTTCTTTCTCACAACAACCATGAATGCCTTTTATATTTTCTTCCCCTTTTCGACAAAATAGATGTGACAAATGATAGGAGCTTATCCCCAAAAAGAATATAGTAGATTACTCTTACGCACAACATTTCAAAATTACTGAAAAATTCACAGAAAACTTGCAATCATTTGCTGTCTATTTAACAAGTAACACGGATGGCAGCAACAGCTAAACTTCCATTTCAAAAACATTAATTATGATACAGGTACTCACCACAAGTGATCTTTTTGTTATCATTGGCAAAAACCTTCACAGGTTCTCCCTATAGTCACAAAGAATGAGATTTAGTATAAAATAAAGACAACCATAACCTGAAAACCAAACTCAGTCTAACTCAATTTACAAAGCACACATTTATGAATTGTGCTTTAGCTTCCTTTCCGTTTCTGAAGTTACTTATTAAGCATAGTGCTCTGTTGAGCAAAGAGCACATTGAGCCATTGTGTTGTAGGGCAATATTAAAAAATTGAAATATAGAACTCTTTTGTTTTGGATAAAAAATATTTAATATAATTCAAAATAAAAATTATACTGAAAAACTTAACTTGCAATTGAAATAGAAGAATACAACTATCTTTACCTACTCCCAAAATTAGGCAAATTTAAAATATACTATTAGAGATATGATATAAACCATTTATATGTCTTCCACCTAGCCACTTAAACTTTTGGAACAGTTAACTCGTGACATGGTACCCCAGCCTCTATGACCAATTATATAAAATTTGATCATTGTTGTCCTTATTTTTCTAATAATAAGTTGAATTTTAGTACAAGGTAGGTAGGCATGTCAATTGTCCAAACTTTAAACCCAAATGACTCTTGCTTAAGGGGCATATTAGAAATGTAATATAAAACAATTCGTGTGTCTTCACCTAATAGGTTAAGCTTTAGGTATAGTTAGTTCATAACATGTACTGTCATCCATTTCACAAAATCTTCAAGAAAACTACATTTCAAAGTGTATTATAGAAAAAGTGTTAGGTGAAACTGGAGTCCAGAATGTCAGGTAAAAACCAAACATATGCCGAGTCTTCACTATTGAGTCGATTCCTCCTTGGGTCCAGAGTTTCACATTTCAGCAACTTTCTTTTTCAACACAAAAACAATGGGCTTGCAGAGGGAAACAGAGAGGTTCTTGACAAAGGCAACTGGAATGACAAGTGAAACTGAACTTCACATAGGTGACAGGAATCACATAAGATGACCAAAAGCTTTAATTACTGATTCTGATTGTAAAGAACCTTGGGATACACCACCCCAAAAGCGATCTCAAAGGGTGTAAGTGCCCAAGGCCTTATAATCCCCACATTAGTTGCTCATACAACCAATGTGGGACTATATATCTCAACACGCCCCCTCACACGAGAGCCCATTGGGCTTGAAGAGTGGATGATGCAACAGGCCCAACCTACCTGTGCTAAGAAATTCCACAAGAGAAAGTGGGGGGCGGCGAGGCTCTGATACCATGTAAAGAACCTTAGGATACACCACCCCAAAAGCTAGCTCAAAGGGTGGGAGTGCCCAAGGCCTTATAAACCCCACATTAGTTGCTCATACAACCAATGTGGGACTATATATCTCAACACTGATGACTTCTCATAATAATAAGTACACATTTGCCAAAAAAATTGGCAAACAGAAAAATAAAAAAATAAAAAATAAAACAAGGATAATGGTTGAGGCAAATAGATAGAAAAAACAGGGTACCCATCAGAAGTGTCAAAGGCAGATGGGAAGTTGGAGAGTAAATTTTGGCAAGAACTTGCCAATATACTCTTCTCATGAGCGTCAAACTTGAACAGAATAATGGTATGATTTTCACTAAATTCTATAGTTTTTTTAATTATTTAAACATTTTTGCATCCTCAACCCAAATGTTTGGCGAAACATTGCTTGGATTGCCCCCAATGCGCAATATAGAACTGTACAAATTGCACGCACAAGGCCTGGGTATGATGAAAGGCTCAAAGCTGGAGAGATTTTATCCCCTGCTTATTTTTTTTCCTCTCAAAATTAATAAGATCCACTATCACAGAGATGTGATTGTGTACTGTGTTGAGGATGCAACAGAATTTTCAATCTACTCAAGCACAGGATGCTAATGATGCCAGCAATGGTAAAAGAATTTCTAATTCAGCTGATAAACAAAGTAATCCGCATGCCCATACACAAAAATATAATTGTTAGAATATCTACAAGATATCTTATAATAATATGATTATATCTTCAAAATAGTTTAGAATATCTTAGATGATCTCTATGGTGTGGTTTCCATATTCGTAAAATATTTCATGATTTGTTTCCTTATTTTAAGAGTCTACTATTAGTATAAATAAGGGTTATTACTTTATCTTTTGTTTCACATTATATGACATTGATCACAACAATATCAATATAATTTTATTATTCTAAGTATTCGTTTTCCTCCCTTTATGCCTAAATCCTTATAATTTCAACATGGCATGAGAGCAGTACCATCCTCCGTGACCTATTCCGTCACTATTCCACTATCGAGTTCCCTAAAATCCAAAGTGTATCTAGTCAGCCCACCAATTTTGGTTTCACGGCCGAATGTCGTTGAACTCATGGCGCTCTTGCTCCATCGCCGCTAACGAATCTGCATCGTTTAGAAATCCTTATGCAACTTGTGGAACTACTCCAATGTCAAGAACAAAAGAAGGGTCCTTACCTTGAAATCAAAGGCATAAAACCTCACATGCACCATCTTCAGTGCATAGTCCAAAGCACCGGCATACAACAGCTCCCACCTTCATAACCCTAGTCTTTATCACATCCACAGGGATCGACACCAGCACCCTCACCAACCCCACCATAAAGCTAGTTGCTACGTGGGTCCCAAGCCTATCACGCATCACTCCATCTCTGTCTACGTATCTCTACCTTTTTCTTGGTAAGTGTCAAACAAGAAGGGTAAGTAATGGCTTCCTTAGTAATACCAATTAGGGCTTTGAATGCTTGACATGAAGTGATGCAATAGGCAGCTACAGGAGATGTTTACGTCTTTGGTTCCCTGGACTTAGGTTGCAGCTGTAGCATGGAGAATGATGGGCCTCTAATAAATAATCCAAGCCCATTAGTATTTTAAAATTAGTATATATAGAAGTTTAGGGTGATGTTTCTATTATTCATGCATTCAGAATTGGTTAGTGGGGAAATGAGAGACCTCTAGGGAACTCTTAAGCCTTGGTATTTGGTTTGAGGGGAAGTTGAGGTTTTCTGGTTTATTTTGCTGCAATTTATCCTTGTAAGGAGTTTGTCTCCATTTATATTTTCTGCAATTTCAGATTTATAAAACATAGGTTCCATCAATTTGGTATCAAAGCACTACAATCCTGGGAGTGTTTTTGATCCAGATCTGATTAAAAAAAAAATCCAAGATCCGATTAAGATCTGAAAAAAAAAAAAAAATATCGGAACAGATCTAAAAAAATTGGAAAACAACAGAATGGAGAGGAGCATGGATCGATTGGAAGCAAGCATGGATCGAGTTGAAGAGGTTGTTCATCAACTTCAGAAAACAATGTGGACATTAACAGAGCGCGTGGATCGAGTGGAGGAAGGAATGGATCGAGTTGAAGAGGTTGTTCATCAACTTCAGAAAACAATGTGGACATTAATAGAGCGCATGGATCCTTGTTTTGCATAAGAAAAAAAAGTGAGAATCAAATAAGCAAAAGACGAACAAAAAAGAAACGAAACAAAAAAAAGAGGAAGAAACAAAGAACGAAAATGCAGAAGAAGATGGAAACACAGTAGAAGAAGAAGCAATTGAAGAAACAGTAGCATCAGCCAAAGAAGAAGAAAAAGAAAAAAAAGAACAAAAAAATAATCGACGAAGACAAAACAGAAATTAAAGTGGAAAAAATCGAAGCAAGAGAGGTGGTCAATGATGTTGCAGAAAAAAAAGGAAGGGATGACGAAAACGAAGGAGGCAGAAGAAAACGAAACAAGAAGAACTAAAAAAATGAAGGAAAAGAAGAAAAACATATCAACGATGTAGAAGACAAAAAACATCAACAGGTGAAGAGGAAGAAGAAGAAGAATCGCACAGATCTGTAACCAGCACAGAAGAATCGCATGAAGAGGAAAGATCAGAGGTTGAAGAAGACCAAGTCAGATCTGGAATAGGGAGACGACGCGCGCACATATCTGGAAACAGCACGGAGACTGAGCATGAACAGTGGCAACGATCACGAACGGTTGCAAGGACAGCGGCACAAGGAGCTCAGGCCAACGACTTTTCTGCTCACCGGAGAAGATCACTGACCAAGGAGGGAGAAAGGGAGAAGAGAAGAGAATGGCTCAGAGTATCGTTGAGTCCTTCAAGTTACGGGTCAAGGTTTGGGGTTGGCTTCCACACTAGGCTTGCACTTACTAATTGGGCTTCTGGTGAGGGAAGCTATGGGCAAGGCCCATTAATCAGCAATGGAAGCCATGGGCCAACATTTACAGGAATAAGAAACTTAGTCCACTTAGGGAGGCAAGATGGGAATTTCACGAAGGAACATAATGGGCTGTTTGGGGAAACCCATTTGGGGCCTCAAGTGAACCAGAGAAGGCCCAATATTTCTGAACTGCAGTTATGCGCAGGGGCGGGGGAGAAGACGATGATAAACAAGGAGGAAGAGGAAATTCGACAATGGAAGACAATGACATATTTTCTAAAAATTCATTTGCTTCAAGAATTGCAGCTGACTTTGGGGTCAAGAGGCTAAGAGTTTGTTCACACCACCTATCTCCTCTCTTCACCTTGAGGACAAGGTGAATTTCAAGGTGAATTTTGAAGGGGGAGTATTGATGGGCCTATAATAAATAATCCAAGCCCATTAGTATTTTAGAATTAGTATATATAGAAGTTTATGGTGATGTTTCTATTATTCATGCATTCAGAATTGGTTAGTGGGGAAATGAGAGACCTCTAGGGAACTCTTAAGCCTTGGTATTTGGTTTGAGGGGGAGTTGAGGCTTTCTGGTTTATTTTGCTGCAATTTATCCTTGTAAGGAGCTTGTCTCCATTTATATTTTCTGCAATTTCAGGTTTATAAAACATAGGTTCCATCAGAGAATAACAGTGGAGTTTTAAGGATGAAGCCCACAACTGAAGACTCTATCCAAAATCTTGAAAAGGTCACACTCAAAGCAGAGTCTTCCTCGTTAACATGATCTATGCATATGTTCAATATGTCTTGGGATGCTTTTGATTAGGTCAAAAGCAATTTACATGCCCAAGCCTTGCTCTCTCATATATCATCAAGAATGAGTCATTAGGTGCATCAACATGTGTAACACAATCCACGTAATATGCAATTATAACAGTATGACGCTCAGGCAATATGTCTTACAACCCGTGAACTAGATCACTCGGCTCCCACATTCAAAAACTGGTCTATTTCTGGCTGCAAAATGTCCTCAAGATTTATCCCCACATTGTTTGTCTCTTTTCCGATGGCAACATAGCATTGAGGGGGAGAAATTTGGAAGATGCAGTATAGTCAGCCATTCTTTGTCCCAAATCTAGTCTAGCCTTGCCGGTCTTTGTCCAAGATGCAGTCCGGCCCCATCGATATTTGTCAAGATGCGGTCTGGCCCCGCTAGTCTTTGTCCAAGATACGCAGTGTGGACCTATTGGTTTTTATCCTAAATACACAGTTTGGCCTTGCCGGCCTTTGTCCCAAATGCAGTCTAGCCCCGTCAGTCTTTTTCCCAGTTGTGGTCTGGCCCCATAGGTCTTTGTCCCAGATACGGAGTCTCACCCAAACAGTCTTTGTCCCGAATGCAATCTAACCAGGTCGATCTTTGTCCGAGATTATATTGTTGGGCTATTTTCCCTTTTTAAAGGTTTCTTTTATATTAGAAACGTAAAATAAACCCATTCATATGCCTTCACCTAGAGCTTAAGCTACTCGGATAGTTTGTTCAGGACATGATATCTAAGACTATGATCAAATGATCTAGAATTCGATATTCACCCCATTTTTCTACTAAAAAATTAAATTTAAGCACAAGGTAGGTGAGCCTATATATTGTCTATGCCAAATGGCTCTTGTGTGAAGGGCATGTTAGAAATGTGATTTAAAGTCATTCATATGTCTTCAACTAAAGCTTAAACTTTTGGGAGAATGATAGAATATGTAAAAGATATCTTATAATATTATAATTATATCTTAAAATAGTTTGGGAATCTTAGATGATCTCGTAGGTTCGGTTCCCATATTTTTATATTTCATGATTTGTTTCCTCATTTTAGGAGTCTACTATTAGTATAAACAGGAAATTAGTTTATCTTACGTTACATATTACATCATTAGTAAGGTGAGCCTGTATATTGTCTATGCCAAATGGCTCGTGTGAGGGACGTGTTAGAAATGTAATATAAAGTCATTCATATGTCTTCAACTAAAGCTTAAACTTTTGGGAGAATGATAGAATATGTAAAAGATATCTTATAATATTATAATTATATCTTAAAATAGTTTAGGGTATCTTAGATGATCTCTTAGTTTTGGTTCCCATATTTTTAAATTTCATGATTTGTTTCCTAATTTTAGGAGTCTACTATTAGTATAAACAGGAAATTAGTTTGTCTTACTTATTACGTAATGGGCACGTAATGAGTTCAAGACTGCTAGATGCTTTTGCAAAAACAAAAGTTTGTTACTAAGAGCTTGACATAAAGAGAGAAAGAGGTAGACCAAAACTTACTTTAGGGAAGGTAGTAAAACAAGACTTAATGGAGTGGCATATAGATTGGCGACGGTGTGTCTTATGACGGATTGGAAAAAAGTTTTAGCATTGTGGAGAGTTAGACCCGTTTTTCTTCCTATGTTCCAAATGGTCCCTTTTTAGCCTTTTTTCCTCTTTATTTCCCCCTCTTTCTCTACCTTCCTCCTTCTCCTTTTTCTTTTAATTTCTTTCCTTCTTTTCTTTTATTTATCTTATCCTTTCAATCTTTTTTCTCTTATTTATTTATTTATGTTTTTCTTTTTCTTTATTTTACTCTCTCTCTCTCTCTCTTTTTGTGTCCCTCTATTTCCTTTTTCTTATTTTTTTATTTTATTTTCTTATTCTTTTTGTCCTCTTATATATCTTTATTTCCATTTTATTTTAATTTATTTTTCCTTTTAATTGTTTACTGCTATTATACATATATATATATTTCAATTTTATTTTTATCTCAATCTTTTCTTACTTTTCATTTGGGTTCATCTAATACCGACCCCAACTAGCTGGAGATAAAAATATTGTTGATGTTGATGTTAATTACATCATTTCACATCCTTCACAACAATATCAACATAATTTCATTATTCTGAGCATTTGTTTTCCTCCCTCTAAACCTAAAACCCTATAATTTCAACAATAATACAAGTTGATGTTCATATTGCTTTCAGAGGACTTCTCATGCCCAATTACATAGAAAACTTTAAATGACTAAACCTATGACAATCTAACCCACTCTAATCTTTGCCGTCTATTCATGCCAAATTCTCATGCAATTTGTTTCAAGGGATTATCAAGTACAATGCTCTTGGAAAGAAAGACAAAGATTCGACTATCTTGTCACCAAGAGCACTCACAAAACAAGGACAATAAAGTAGGCACAAATTTAATGTGGTTCGACCTACAGTGAACTATAGGGCAACTTCCAGACATAATATATCAATAAAGATTGCAATGTGTAGTTCCCCCTTCCCCCAGAACTTTCCTTGAAATTCTTAACTCCTTGTTGGATCACACGGTTGGCTTTTCATGACAGGTTGTATTTCAGACAAAGCCCATAACTAAATACAAGCCACTTTACAACAATTAAAATCATTTTTTGCATACTTTCACAAGACTGCCATTATGGTAAGAGAAAAAGTACCTTGCGCTTCCTGTTATCCAGAGGCTGGACTTCAATGGCAAGTAATGTATCAACATCATCAGCAGTGATGAGATAGTTGGGTTGCTTTGCCCCTATATTCATGAACAACGATTATGATTGAGTTCATCATGCAAGGATGGAAGAAAAGGAGAACATAATCTCAAACAGAAGTATAACAATACCCTCAATATAATTAAAGGAACCATCTTCCAAATGTCGAATCCACTGGCAATCCAACAAGAGGGGGCACAAAAGGCAATGTCAAATGCTTATGACATATATCTAACATTAATACTATATAATGAAAAACACTTAAAGGAAATAAAGTAATAAGAAACAAGTTCCAAATTATAAAATAATAAAATGCACCTCAAAATTACAACTAGTGGTGCCATGGATGGAGTATCCGCATGCCTGAAGTTCCCTTCCTGGAAGAGCTTCTCCTGAAATTTGAAGGTTCTCTATGGCTGGTAATGGATCATCATCTGCAGCTGAAGAATGAATTATTCAACTTGGAATAGCCAAAAGAAAAGCTCTGAATATTTAGTAAAGCTCAAAGGTCATTAATCCTTACCCTCGGAAGACGAAGGTTCTTCAAGAACTGGTGGTAAATAAGGAGAAAATGAAGAATTGGGATCATCAACGGTGGTTGTATAAGGAGGGTTTCCTGAACTCCAGTTAGTAGATGTTTCTCTGTCACTATGATTTCCATCTCCATCAGGATCATCCAGTTCACTGTTGCTCACAGGGTCACGAAATGTGACTTGTTTGTTAAACATCTCCTCTCCATAATGTGCAGGACGAGTATCACCCTGAGTAACCACCAGATGGGTGGGTGCATCATGGGCTGAAGAATTCCTGTGAAATGGCCAATATATTTGAGCAAAGATGCTATTTTCTAACAGCCCAACGAACGTCAAAATTTATCACTCCTTTACCAATACTAAATGAAGTATCACAAAACTCAAAAATTCATATTTCCAGCCTCCTGGTGGTGAACTTTAGTTCAACTTAAGGAACTGATAACATAGCAGATAATGGAAAGAAGAGAATCATATCAATTAGCACTTGTTCTTTTATGAAAAGACCCAGTAATATATCACAGTCCTTCTCAAATTGTAAGAGACAAAATAAAAGAGAGAATTTTTATTTTCGACAAGAAGCTGCGACAGACCACATGGATTCAACGTGCTATGGAATAAGCCAACGTAGATAAATATGTTTATCTCAATCAAACAGGAATTCATTTTGTCTATATCGGAACACCCAAGGTATCAGAACAATATTATCCCATCTTGAGCACCTATTACTATTGAAAACCAGTATCAGTTAAGCAACCTGTACCAGTGTAGATTTTCCCCAACAGTCAACAGAGATAATTATTAGGGAGTGAGCTACCAAACTCTACATGGAAAACTTCATAAAAGTTGTTAGCCAACTTGGAACTTAGATACCAGGTCAGTTATGCAAAGCAGATCTACTGTTAGGACTTGCATCATTAACCATTATATGTTGGCACTTAGCAACCATACAGAAGTAACACGAGACTTAAATTTCCTACATAGTATAGCCTATAACTGGCAGGACAGCTAAATATACTTGTCACCATCCCAAGGACTGTAAGAACTAAGATGTGTGACATACAAAAGCTCCATTTGAGCACCCAATAATTCAATATCTGCAAACCACAGCTTTCCTTTTCCAAGTCAGTTATTTCAACGACAACAACAGGAATTTTAGTGAACCTAAATATTCACTGATAGCAATGACGCTAATATCATTAGTTTACACAATGATGGGGCCATGAAAAAATACATGTCACGTTATGGAACAGATTAAAAAAACAAGGCTCCGTGTTTAATTTATAAGATCTCGGTTAAGAATGCCAAACAGGTTCCCTAACAAAATTAACTTATCCACTTGAGTCAAATGGAAGGGAACAGCATTGCATGCATCAGGACCACTTTAACAAAGATTCCATGAAAACAGAACCCACCAATACATATTCAGTTCAGAGTAGCAGTCTCCATTTGATCAGGCTCACCTGCTTGCAAGAGGTGAATATCTCCCCAAACCATCAGCATCAAGATTTGTTGTTACCCCACCACCCAAGCCACTCTGGTGGGGACCCAATATTCCCCAATCAGTGCCTCCCTGAGCATCAACAGAGATCTGAGTCTTTACATGGGAGTACATATGCTGAGGTACCAGTTCAAGGCCATTTTTATTCTGATAAAAATGGTAATATTTAGTTTTTTATTTAAGGAAAACAAGAAAAAGGGACAAAATCGCAAAATGACCATACTGAAGTTGCCAAAGGTGCACCAATCGAGTGAGATGATTGTGTAGCAACATTTGCATGGTTCATATCTGAACGCCAAGGTGTCAGTTGATATTGAGACTCCTTTAGTTTCGACTGCAACAAAGAACAAATATAACTGATAAACCCAAATCTCTAGAAAAAAGGGAAATATAAACATTCAAAATTTTGAGAATATCCAGTCCAGTTAAACTTTAGCACTAATTCTATTGAAATACCATATCAAATCATAATATTGTATACAGAAATATAGAGCACCCAAGTATCTTCCCAACATACCTCAGTGAGAAGAAGTTTTTCCTGCAAATGTTTAAACAAAACCTGCCAAAAAGCAGAATTCACTGAGAATTCAATATAGGTGCGGTCCTAGAATTCAGAAGAAAACAGACAAAGGGACAGCTTTCAGTGTCACCAATATGACCTTTTATACAGAGCTTCAACAAAATTTTCCATGTGAGATATCAACCAACTGCTTGAGAAAAAGTGGGGCCAAAATTTAAATTTTTTACACCCCACCACAAAGAATGGAAGAAAACAGAAATAGTTTTGCAAAATTTTATTTATTCCATCAAGATTCACACATCAATGGAGATGATATATACAAATAAATCCAGTAGAAAATACAACACAGCCCATGTATGATGCTAATTTTAGATGACATCAAAATATCAAAAGAGGGGGAAAAACTGCCTTCAATGGTAGATTGGCAGTTACCTTCGCTTATATTACTATTGAGCAAAAAAATTGAGTTTTGGAAGTCAAGACTCAAAAGAACGCACATGTTTGGATTATGCTATTTATTTATCTTCTTCTCTAATTTACTTTTTTCCTCTTATTTATTTTTTTCCTCTTATTTATTTTTCTCTCTTATCTATTTTTATTTTCTTTTTCTTTTCCCTCAATCTTTTCTTGCTTTTTATTTGAATTCATCGACCGCCAACCCCAACTATTTTTGGATAAAGATATTGCTGATGTTAACGCAATTGCGCTCAAAAAAGCTTTTCAGCCTAGAGCTCTCTCTTGAGCATTTTGATTATAAGCTTTTCTAAATGCAAAATATGCTAATCCAAACAAAAAGACATCTGAATTAAGTATTACTATTTTTCTTTTTTGGAAACAAGTATTAGTATTTTGAAATTCACATATAGTAGTAAAAATACTTTGGAGGTTTTCACAAGTCTAGAACCCAAGAAAATCTAAACCAAGATGGCCTCAGTGTGCCAATTCCTTGCCCTTGTTGCTATCCGACACCGGCCACTCTTACATCTTGACATTAAGAATGTTTTCTTACATGATGATTTGCAGAAGGAAATTTAAATGAAACAACCGCCCGACTTTGTTGCTTGGGGAGTCTGGGTTGGTATTCAAACTCCGCAAATCATTACATGGCTTGAAATAGTCACCTTAAGCTTGACTTAGCCGCTTCAATTCAATCGTTCAAGCATTTGGTTTAACCCGTAGTAAAGTTAATTTTGTTTCCTATCAACACATTCTCCTGATCAGTACATCTATCTTCTATTCTATGTTGATGACATGATCATCTCATCACTATCACTAATCAAATTCTATCTTCTATTCTATGTTGATGACATGATCATCTCATCACTATCACTAATCAAATTGGGATTGAACAACTGAAACATTAGTTGTTCAACTAGTTTCAAACCAAAGATCTTGGCAAGCTCTGTTATTTCTTAGGCATTGGAGTGGCACAATCTAGACATGGCACCTCCATCTCAGCACAATCTAGACATGGCATCTCCATCTCTCAAATGAGGTATACCTTGGATATCTTATAGGAAATTAGCATGTTGGGGTGCAAGCCTACTAGTACACCTATAGATGCTAATGTCAAACTATTAACTGAACAAGGGTAGCCACTAATAAATACAGGCAGTTATCGGAAACTAGTAGTGAAGTTAAATTATCTCACTACAACAAGACCAAATATCTCTTCTGTAGTTCGTGTAGCCAACCAATTCCTTGACTCTCCAAGTGATTCCCATTGACATGTCAGGATTCTCCAATACATCAAAAGTGCACCAAGCAAAGACTTATAATACGAAGATAAGTATCATATTGAGGTTTGTGGCTACACATATACCGATTGGGCAGGATCCCCTTCAGATAGGAATTCCGCTTTAGGCTATTGTGCCCTCTTTGGGGGAAATTTGATTTCTTAAGCAAGAAGCAAACGGTGGTAGCTAGATCAAGTGCAGAAGCCAAGTATCGAGCAGCCTGTGAACTTATTTGGTTAAAACAATTAATTAAAGAACTGAGTTTATGTGAGCAGCCATCAATGAAGCTAATTTGTGATAATTAGGTTGTATTGTACTTATCCTTTAATCCAGTCATTCATGGAAGAACCAAACATATAGAAATTGACTATAACTTAGTCCGAGAAAAGATTTAGTTTGGGGAGATCAAAACAACTTTCGTAAACTCTCATAATCAACTTACAGATAATTTCATCAGGCTCTTAGAGGTCCCTGGGTTGACTATATTTATGACAATCTTGGTGCGTACGATATATACCCACTAGCTTGAGGGGGAGTGTCAGAATATATATATATATATATATATATATATATGTATATATATATATATATGGTTTAGTGAGTGTACAGTGACTGGATGTAAAAATCGGTCCAGTGCACTATGTTCTCCCGCGAGAACACAGTTATAGTAAAATTATAACTATGTTCTCCCGGGAGAACACCTGAAGAACACCATTGTAATATTTTTGCACTATGTTTTCGCGGGAGAACATGGTTAAAATTCACTCACTGGACAGTTCAGTGACTGAATTTTTAATTTTTCGATATATATATATATATATATATATATATATATATATATATATATATATGTTGAGATATATAAAAACCATTAATGTAACATCACCCAATAGCTTAAGCTTTTGGGTTGAATTGGTTCTTTACATGGTATCAAAGCCTCGGTGTACCGAGTTCGATCCTCACTGCCCCCACTTTCTTTCTAGTGGAATTTCTTTCTTCGCACAGATAGGTGGGCCTGTGCATTGTCCACCCTTCAAGCCCAGTGGGCTCTCATGTGAGGGGGCGTGTTTACATGGTATCAGAGCTTCAGTGACCATAAGGTCACGAATTCGATCCTCACCGCCCCCCACTTTCTAGTGGAATTAAATAAAAAGCACAAAAGAAGGTAAACCAAAAATTGGGCCTGTGCAATATCCACACTTCAAGCCCAGTTGGCTCTCGTGTGAGGGGGCGTGTTGAGATATATAAGTTATTTGTATATTTGTACCACATTGTGTAAATAATACCTAAGCCCATATAACTCATTATTAGAAGTAAAATCCTTTTGTGGTCTGATTAGACACAGTTCCTCAATTTCAAGTTATTCCATATCTTACCATTCAAAATTCAGAATTCTTATTCCATTTTACTACTCATCTATTCAATTGTATTAGGAAAATATCTGGTCTTCAAGCATTGCATATTCTATTACTCTAATTCAACAAATTCTTCTTTTATTCATATATAATCTTATTAAGAAACGAACAAAGAATCCAGTAAAATATATTAAATAAAACGAGGAAAAGATAACTGAGATTCATGGAATATCTTTGACTGCCCTTAACAAATATAGTTTAGTTTCAAAGGTTTTTCCTCTTTGCAGCATCCTCTGAAGGAGAGAAGAAATGCTGAAATTAATCCAGGTGTCATATTCTTAGGTTATACTTGAAAGTGTTTATGCAAGGGTGGCAGCATTACTTATTTCAAAAAGGAAACAGCTCAAAGCTAACCTTGACATTGCCAACAATTGACTGGGCATCAGGAACAGGTGGCTGCAAGGAGTATTCTGCAAGAAGAGGCAGCAAAGATGAAACAAATGTTGATCTTTCTTGCTGTGCATCCTGACAAGGAAAAGAAAAGGCGAATATTTAACTTTAATTCAGAAAACCCAAAAGAACAAGTTACTACTCAAAGATATTCCCTCAAAAATATTTAAAGCAACAAAATTATCATGCACAATTCAACATAATACCCCAAACCAGTAACAAGTGGAAACACGAAAAACAACCTGCAATGCATATGTAAGACGTATATTTTCTTCAATTATGTCTTGTCTATACGATAAAGCTTTTGATGCGGCATCTACAAGTTCTTGTTGCTGCTGATCAAAGGCCTAGCAGCAATATTACACACAATTTATATAAGCATAATCTCAACCAAATAAAAGGGGGAAAAAACGAAAAATAACAATACTAAAGGAATTTCATTATGACTTCAAGAAAATTCATATACCAGACGCATATATGCAATGCGCTTTTCCAAGACATATTTTTCATTGCGTATTTGTGCTTCCTATCATGGAAAATTCATCAGTCACCATAATGGACATCAAGCAAAAGATCTATGGATCACCACTTTAGAAAAAGATATTTTACACCTTTTACCTTTACAGAATAATCTGCAAGATGTTTCTTTAATAGAATGATCTCTTCTTCATGTTCCCGAATCTTAATGGCCAGATCCTGAATACTTACACATATGACTCCATAAATATCAAGCTATGATTAAAGATGAAATTTTAGAACTAAAGGCAGTACCTGCTTCATTAGGGTATTAGAATTATTCATTTCAGCCATTGGCATCAAGCCTTGCCTAGGTGAATTAATTCGGGGATCAAGGTCTCCTTCCAGTAGATGCCTATGACAAAGATAGGTTTCTAAATTTACACAACTCCTTCTTCAACACCACTTAATACTTACATATAGAATAAATATGACATCACATTGTAGCTCTAACAATATAATTGATATTTGATATCACATACCTGCTTGGAGAGATTGACCTTGTAGATGGTGAAGACAACTGAGAGTGGCCAGTATTATCCACAGGCAGCTGATCATTTGGCTGTACTCTCAATGTTCCATTTATTTGACTGTTCTCAGAATAGTAAACTGAATTGCTTCTGGCTGCATCATTTTTACATTTGTTATTGGAGGGCGAATAGTTTACCATTTACTAATTTATATCATAAAAGAGGTCCCTGTACCATTGAGCATATATACTCGATTACCTGATGATGAAACTGATTGACGAGCTTCATAAGATCCATGACCCTGCTCCTTCCATGTAGCAACCAAACGAGATTTTTGATCCACTGACTCACTGAGTTTCTGTCAAGAGGTGTAAATTGCATACATGAGATTTTAGTGGTTTTCTTTTTAATTGTTGTTTTTAAGAACGATATAATATACTCCTTTTTACTAGTACCTTGTCTTTCCTCTCTCAAATAATATTTACTCTTTTATCCAGGAAAAAGGAAAGTGTACATTTTCCCCATGTCATAAATCATGGGAAAAGGAAAAAACATTCATCAAAATGAATGGATGATAAAGTTTTAAAAATCAAAGTTTAGGGAAAGGTGTTGCTTTATGGAGTAGACATCTAGATTTTGCAAATGAAGTACATAATTCAATTCTTCATCCGCTTAATGACACTACAGCATATGCTTGGAAATAGGCACTTCTTCAAATACAAGAATTACTCCCACGCTGTGACAGTTACTGTCCCATGCTCCAAACAGTTATTGATAAATTCACTCAGTTGCCTAGCTGGTCTACCATAGTAACCATCTCAAGTCCATACAGGCTCCAAAAAAGCATCACTGCCTATCTTGGGTTCATTTTACAAATTGATTAGGATTTTGATGGGCATGTCACACATAATTCAAGCTGTGTGGATGAAATGGAAAAATGTTTCAGAGTTTATATGTGATTTGTGGTCACAAAACACCAATATCAAACTCAAAGGAAATTTCAACCAAACAGCTATGAGACTAGTGATGCTCTAACAGTGAATTTTGAGCAGCGAAGCATCAACAAGAGCAAAGAAATAAAAGTGTAGAGTAAGAATGCCGATGTGGATCCACAGTTGAGCGAACATATAAGAAAAGATAAGAATACAAATAACTGAATCAGAGAGAATATCCCAACTTCCTCTCAAATAGGATAAGCCCATTATTAAGCTGATTAATTATTCATGTAAATTTTCACTTTCAAAATTACTTCTGCTAAGTGAACTGCATATCCATAAAACTAGAAGACAATACTGGTATACGTTGAGGGATTGGGCAGCTTCACTCCTTTGAAGGTTTTTTTTACTTCATTGTTTATGTTTTCTTTTTCCGTTAAGGAGGACCACTTATCCTACTCTTTGTAACTATCTTCTCTTTGAGTTAATGGATTTCTTCTTTGTCCAAAACACACACACACACACACATATATATATATAAACAATCTTGTCATTATTCTTATGCTCCCATCCTCATTTCTCTATATTGGTAATCTAAGATTGTCCTAGAACCTATATCTTGGATATCTTAGAAATCCAAATAATGTCCTCAATTCTACTGAAAAAGCTCCAGTTGGCAACTCCTACATTAGTAAAACAAAAGTCCAATTCAAATAGCAGAGAATCACAAAAGAATTGAGAAAACAACTGCGCAATCAAATGTAAAAACTTCATAAAAAATTGTTCATATTTTAACATAGACAGAACCAATATGCAATAAATCCAGCAGATGTCATTACAGAACTTACATATTTTTCCAGTTCCTGAATTTTACTCAGAAGTTCAGACCTAAGCCGGCTATTCTCGTCTACCTGTCAAAAGCAACATGTTACATCCTTAGCATCCTATCTTAAATCATATGACATGAAAGATGCCACCATTTCGTTATACTAAAGTGAACTTACAACTGCAACTCTGAGTGACAGTATCGTTTTCCTTTATGAACAAAAGTTAAAATCTCATTGGTGGAACACAGCAGTCAAACGAGAAGAGGGGAACAGAGAAAGAAAGGGCGGCCTACCAACCAGGTTTATATATTTTACTATCATACACAAGTCATACTCACTATCTCTACTGATAAAGGTTCCTAATGTCTCATGGACCCAAATTCAAGCATAAAAATAGGTTCCCTTTCTTTTCTTTTTTCATTTGCTAAATGCATGTCAGTAAATCGAGCGCCAAGTAAACACTACAGCAGATAGCATATTAAATAAGTCATAATTAAAACTTTGAAAACTTCAACCGTGTAGCACTACACGTTAAACACACAATTTCGTATGCAAATAATGAAGAACATGCAGAACCAAACAATCATACTCGTAATTAAAAATGGAGCATGTGTTGAAACCAAAGTACCTGTTGTTTAATGGTGGCCTCGGCAGCTTCAACAGCCTTCATGACCTGATACAAGTTATCATTGTTGTTAGAAGAGAAGTTAGATTGATCACGCACATGTTGCTGACCGTGCTGGTTAATACCCAAGCCTGAGAATTTCTCAGCTAATTTCCCATCGTGACCATTCTCCATGCCCTTCTTGTCCAATCACCCCACAACAAGCAAAACCCACAAAGTATCACACCCCCAAATCAATCACAAATTATCATGAGCCTACACAGCTAGCTAGGGTTCTAAATTATAATCTTCACAAGCCACTTAGCATTTACCACTCACTATTGAACCTTGTAAAACTCTTTCGTCCAAAAAAAAAAAAAAAAGTTCTCCTTAGCTACCCACAATCGAATCCCACCCTAGCAAACGTCAATACAATAGAACTTGCTGCATCGGAAAAGAAATCAATCACGCAACCAGAAATCTAGAGCGAAAAATCCGGGAATCAAGGGAGAAGAAAAAGGTAGAGGAAGTAGATTTAGGAATCAAGGAGGAAGGTTGGGTTTCAATTGCTCTGGAATTTGGAATGGAAGAAGAAGAAGAAGACTTTGAAAGTTTGAAACCCTAAAACAAGTGAAACAAGAAGAACAGAAAAAAACAAAAGGGTTGAGGAAATAAAGAATAGAATGATGACTGTGATGGTTATGAATATGAAGGATGAAAAGAGTGTGGTCACTGTGGTGTGGTGTGGTGTGGTGGGTCTTAGGATTTGATTGGAATTTAGATTAAGCAAAGGATTGAGTTGGCATTGTCCTCTCTATTCTCACTATAAAAACAGAGAAAGCTTCTTGTTTAGACCCCCTTCTTCTTAATTATATTCATCTTTCTATTTGTTTGATTAATAAATGCATGCCCATGTATTTGGCTCTCCCCAATTGGTTCCTTCCTTTTCCTCGTGATTACATTTCCACTTCAATCCTTTTTTTTTTTTTCCACAAATTAATAGATGCAAATTCTCATCATACTTCCTTTGGAGTGAAGTACAATCCACGGCTTCATGTTTCATAGATGGAAAGTTCGTATCATGCATCTCATGCTTTTGTTTTCAAAGTGATTCAATTTTGCTTTGTATATTTCAAATATATTGTTCATAGAATTTGGTATGTAGATTTTAGATTGTAATTATTTACAATTTAATGATGGGTATTTTTTTAAAAACAATACTTCTATAAAAGTTATATACCATTATTTGGAAAATATTTATAAAAAAAAAGTATTCTTCACCATCTTATGAAAGGATGTGGGCTACAACTTCTAAAGGGGAAAAAGAAATGAAACATGCTTGAGAATATTATTCTCATTAATTTAATTTAAAGAAGTTTTGGTTAGTTAGAATTCATTCACACGAATGACAATGATTATATTTTAGGGGGAATCTATCAAGCTTATATAAAAATTGAGTGAATTCTGTTAACTTTTTCCTGTCTTCTCGTCACAATGGGACACATTTTTTTTATATGAGTGTGAGATAAAAAAAATCTTATTTTCAACCAATTTCTAATTGTTAACAAAAAAAATTATAAGCAAATATGTACATGTTAAACCGCTTGGATATTCAAAATAGTGGTGAATTCCTATCAAATATTCTCCTTTCATTCTCATTATTTATCTTTCCCTCCAACTTTCAACAAGGTCACACAAAAGTTCTACGAAGGGTTACTTTTCTCATAAAATCGGTTAGATAATCCCAACAAACTATTTTCTTTTGCATTATTGGTTCCTTAACAGTTGGAGTTTATTTACTAAAGTTAATTTCAAAATGATTGGACAATTAATGTTAAATCTCCAATCATTGGGGTTTATATTTATCGAAGTCAGTCTTAGATAATTGAACCGTTAATGTTTTTGACATTACGTTGTCAAAAAATTTAAACAAAAGATCATGTTATAAATGAGTTGACGAATCTAGTGGAGATCAAAGGATTTAAAAAAAAAAACATACGACAATTAAATAAGATATGCACGTGTTGTTTTGAGTTGAAAATATACATGTGTGTATATTTTGGATCTCTAATTATTATAATTTATTCACTGAAGTCAATCTTAAAATTATTAGATGGTTAAAGTTGAATTTTGAATTGTTGGGATTTATTTACCAAAGTAACTCTTAAAATAACTGAACCATTAATGTTTTTGACGTTACGTTGTCAGAAGTTTTAAACAAAATATAATGTTATAAATGACGAATCTAGTGGAGATCAAATGATTTAAGCGAAACACAAGACAATCAAATAAGGTGCGCACATGTTGTTTTGGGTTGAAAAAAAAATTATATATATATATATATATTGGATCTCTAATTATTATAATTTATTCACTGAAGTCAATCTTCAAATTATTAGACGATAAATATTGAATTCTCAATTATTGGGATTTATTTGTCAAAGTAACTCTCAAAATAATTGAACCATTAATGTTTTTGACATTACATTGTCAAAAGTTTTAAGCAAAAGATCGTGTTATAAACGAGTTGACGAATCTAATGGAGATCAAATTATTTAAAAGAAACACAAGACAATCAAATAAGGGCACGTGTTGTTTGAAAATACGTGTGTGCGTGTGTATTTTCAATTATTATGATTTAATTATCAAAGTAGCTCTCAAAAATCGAAACAATTGAACCATTAATATTTTTGACATTACGTTGTCAAGAGTTTTAACAAAATCTTAAAATTATTAGACGGTTAATGTTGAATTTTCAATTATTGGGATTTAATTATCAAAGTAGCTCTCAAAATAATTGAACCATTAATATTTTTGACATTGAGTTGTCAAAAGTTTTAGACAAAGTATGGTGTTATAAATGAGTTAATGAATCTAGTAGAGATCAAAGGATCTAAAAGAAACACAAGACAGTCAAATAGTCATACTCCTATTTTTTTTTTATTTTTGGTTGAAAGAAAAAAAATGTTTGATCATTATAGGGATTAGTGTTTCTCATGATGTCGGAGATAAAATTATCTCATACAATATAAGAAACATTAATCTCGTCATTATAACGTATTCACTAAATTAAATATCAAAATTATTAAGTAGTCAATGTTGAATCTTCAATTGTTGAGATTTATTCATCAAAGTAATTCTCAAAATAATTGAACCGTTAATATTTTTTACATTAGATTGTCCAAATTTTTAAACAAAGACTTACATTATAAATAAGTTGACGAATTTATTGGTGATAAAATGATTTAGAAACACAAGATAATTAAATGGTCATGCTCACATGTTTTTTTAGGGGTTGAAGGAAATAAAATTTTCTTGAATCTCCAACCATTAGAACTTGTTAACTAAAGTTAATTTCAAGATCATTAGATGGTTAATGTTAAATTTTCAATTATTGGGATTTGATCATGAAAGTAACTCTCTGAATAACTTAACCATTAATGTTTTTGACATTGCGTTGTCAGAAGTTTTAAACAAAGAATCACATTATAAATGAGTTGTTGAATTTATTGGCTATCAAATGATTTAGAAATACAAGACAAAAAAATAGCCATACTCACATTTTTTTTGGTGTTAAAAAATTTATAAAAAAATAATGGATCTCTAATCATTATAACTTATTTACTAAAATTTATCTCAAAATTATTAGGCGGTTAATGTTGCATTTTTAATTATTGAAATTTATTAATCAAAGTAACTTTCATAATAATTGAACCATTAACGTTTTCAACATTGCACTGTCAAAAGTTTTAAACCAAAGATCTTACGATAAATTAGTTGAGGATTTTATTAGAGATCGAAGGATTTAAAAGAAACAAAAGACAATTAAATAACCATAATCACATTTTTTTTGGGTTGAAAGAAAAAATCATTTTAACTCCAACTATAATAACCTAAATAATTAAATTATATAATTGAGAATTATGTGGTAATCAAAATGGATTAATTAGATGAAAATTCTAATTATTCATATTAAGTCACTTTTTAGGGTAAAAGTGCAAATATTATAAATTTTGGGATAAAAATACAAGTTGGCAAAAATACTCGAAACCTACAAATAATCTCGTGGAAACTACTCCATAATTTTTAAGGTGGTATTTGGTACAGGTTTTTTTAGAGGATAGCTAGGCATCTAAGAGTGGTATTATGTGTTGTCCATGTCTGGTAAAAGAGAATACAAAATTTGCCTACCAAACTTAGTTCCCCAGCCTTTCACGATTGTGTGGAAAAATCGACAAAAAGACTGTGCAAGAAACCCATTTCTCATGTGGTATTTCATGATAACCGGCTAAATGAAAGATAGAAGATGAAGTGAACAGACAAATATATCCACTGCAAGAACTCTCTGTGAGTGCTGAAGGACCGGACAAATGGTTCTGAAATCCAAATGCATGGTTCTTGATTTTGTGATTAAGCTGTTGATGATATGATTTGGTTCTTGAAATCCAAATGTACCCATTTCTCTTTCAAAACTTGACTATGAATATATATATTAAAAGGTGATTTGGTTACTGTTCATGATTATACGATTTGGTTGTTGAGATGCTTAGCCATCTGGACCACATAATTGTGAACGTCAGGCATCATCTCGGTGGCTACAAGAGATAAGCAACGACAGAGTAACGATTACTTTATTAGGCAATAGTATTTGTTATTCAAATATTAAGTGTTATTTTGTAATTTGAAGTTATTTTCCCATTAATTTTTTACTTCCAACCAAACATAAACTTAATAAATTTAACCCAGTTTTTCTGGTAAAATTTCGGCCAACCAAAAAACTTTTTTTGAACTTTCCTATCAAACTCATTTTCCCACCAAATTTATAGTAATTGTATTTCCATGGTAAAAAAAAATTATACTTTACCAAACGCATCCTAAGAGCCTAAATCTCATGGCAAATGTTTTAAATTAGTGGTGGAAAGATAATTAAATTAGAAGGGCAAGAGAGTATTTCCCTAGGTAGATATTTTGAATTAGTTAAAAACTAATAAGACACACTCTCTCCCCACTATGTTTCCTCTCTCTTATGGGTCTCTCATCCTCTCTAAATCGAATAATGTTCTTTTGCCCTCCTCCTTGGACCATACAATTAAGCCTTGGAGGAAAGTCATCAGAACTTCATCTTTTCATCACATCCATCCGAACAACAAAGCCCACACACCGTTAACCACTTAGATGCTATCTTTGAGAAAAAATAAACTAACTTTGGAAGGAAACATTTTCGTGCATATTCATGTAGGGTCAAGAAAAGTGGTGTTAAAGCTTGGAAAGCCTCTTATTTTAGCTTGATTGAAGTCTTTAAGGTAATGGAACTCAAACCCTTTTGGATTTTAATGAATATGATGATTTAGGTTATGTTAAAGAGAGTTTTTGAGATTTGAGTTATTGGGTGTTGAAATGGATAATAGTTGCCTTGTAAGATATATTAGGAATTGATTCTAGATAAGGAGATTTAACTTGGTTTAAGTTTTTATGATGATTTATGAAAGTGAGGTTTTTGAGCATATGAATTATGAAAATTTTGTTTTGATGATGGAATTTGATGGAGGAAAAATGAGGGTTTTTAATTAGCTTGATAATGTGATGAACTTGGTGTATGTTACCTTAAGAAAAGTGTAAGGAAGATTCTTGATGATGGTTAAATGTTGAAAGCATAATAACAACCACATATGGTTAAAGGTTCAAGATTAATTAGACTTTTAGTGTTGAGCTATATGTTGTAATGAGAAGTTGTTTTATATGTTTATGGTATGAGGAAACATAGGTTAGGTGTTGAAATAGGCTCGGGAGATGGTTGTACAGCCCTTTTACAGCAAAATAGAGTTTCCTTGTCGTTGTAAAAAAGGAAGGATAGCGTATTAGTTTTTCAAATTGTAACATTGGTTTTTCTAATTGAACTAATTTTGTATTTTGCCCATATCTTGAGTTGTAGACCTTGGATTTGAACATACTCTAGTGTTCTAAAAGTTTAGAAGTATACCTACAACTTTCTTGAAGGGGTCAAATCCTGATTTGGTAGTTAATGGGTTGTAAATTGTGCCCAAAATCCTTGGTGCAATGCTGTTGTGAATTTAGAACCAGTTTCAAAAATTAGACCATATCTGGAGTTACAGACATCGGTTTGGTCCATTCTTAAATATTTTGGAAAGTTAAGACTTTAAGATAAAACTTTTGTGAAGAAGTCAAGATCCAATTTTAATGTTTGAGTGGTATTAAATTGGTCATGAAATTAAGACAGTGGTGGTGTCATATTCTCGAGGCATAAAATATATTGGAGTATAATGGGCATAACTTGAGTTAGAGAGCTATAAATATAGTGAGGCTTGAACCTATGCAAAACTAACTCAAAGATATTTAATTCTAAAAAGTTATGGAATTTTTAGATGAGAGAATTGGTCTTAGTTTTAATTTTAAGCAACTTCCCTATTTCTATAAATTCACGTTGAAACAATTGGTTTGCAAAGGCTGTAACTTGGGATGTATAAATCCAATCGAAGCTTATAATATGTCCTTAGATAGCTTGAGATGTATAGTTTAATATAGTAATTAAACAAGTAGATATCAATGGAGGTAAGATGGATTGACTTGTAAAATGATCGATATTGATGGATTATTTGCCATTGGTAGGTGGTTGTTGATGGAATAGATGTTATGGTGCCTTGTTAAGGGGTATGAGACCCTAGGGAAGTGTATCTATATCCTCCTACCCTAATTAATGTTTTAACATGATGATCCACTACTTGAGGACAAGTGGCTTTAGCTTGCTTTACTTGAAAGTTAAGATATTGTCTTAGGAATTCCTAAGTAATGAGAGGTATTTAAAGATGTTTTACATTATCTTAGGCTAATTGTTGATAATAAGATCTGCCAGTAGCCTTGATTCATAATGAATATAAATTATACTCATCAAATGGTATTTGTATTGGTTTCTTTGGTAGCCTTGGGCTTGTGGCAACCATGATGAGCTTGAGGAAAAGTTTGTTGGATAGAAAGCCTACTTGAGGTAAGCTTTCGGACCTTGGAGTTAATCTTCCTTTTTGTTCCACCATGCCCTTGAAATATTTTTTTATACTTTGTGTATGTGACTGCATTTAGATTTGATATCATGCATGTCACGAGCATTTATTATTGTGTGCAACATAAGAGGGTTAATTCCTTATGCTAGGTATCCGACGAGTTCTTATTACTGATATATTGCAAGACATTGCGTAAGTCATGCATTATATTTTCTCTAGAGAGTAGGATTTATATTTTTGCACATATAACATTGACATAGACTGCTTTATTTTGATTATTATGTTTACACTTTACACTATAGGCCCGAAGTGGACTTTGGGATGGAGAAATCTCTAGGGACCCATAGTTTACTGAGATATTTATTTCAACCCACGTTTCATGGACCCCTCCTTTCAGGTACAAGCACAGATGGTGCGAAAGCGTATATGGGCAGGAGGCCTATATAGACTGTGCTATTTGGCATGTTGCTGTTGTTGTTTATGCATTTTGATTATTTATGTTTTCAACATGTTATTTTAGATGACTGTAGTATTGTATGTTTATGTAGTCTTATTTTGAGAGTAATTAAAGTTGATGCACGGAGGAGAGACTTAGCCTATGATCATAGTTATTGGATAATTTTTTACGTTGTTGATGCATGTAAAAGACTTTAATCATATGTTTTGTATTAATTAAATTTCCATTTATGTAGTCTAAGGACATTTATGTATTTTGATATAATTATGATGGAAGGGCTTTACGCCTATTGGATAGATTAAGATGATGTCAATATTTATTGAATTATTTATCATGTTAAGATATCATATGTATCCCTACATGTTCGAAAAAAAAACTCAGTGATGTCTGTTTTGTTTGGAAGATGTTGGTAGGAGATTATCACCTTATAAGATTGACTGTCAACATTGTCGATTGAAGCCATGTTGTTTATGGGAACTCCATGGTGGAATGATATTTTAAGTGCGCTTAGATATTTTCGCAATTTGTATGAGTTATAATTAGTAGGGGTGTTCATCATCTGATCCAAACCGATTCAAACTGCGGTGTCCGAACCGAAAACTGAATTAATCAAAAACCAAAAAATGAAAAAAATCGTAAAATTTAATTGGATTGGATCAGTTTTTGATGGGTTGGTGAAAATCAATCCAATTATTCCCCAACCTTACCATCTACCTAATTAGGCCTTTCCCCAATCATAACCCAAAAACCATATAGCAAAATTCTAAATCCACAACTCATTAACCCGTCATGTTGGAGAAAGTGGGTTGTACTTTATATTTTTTGTAAGATACATAATATATGTTTATTACATAGGTTATTATTGTACAGTAGCTCCTCTATACGATGCAAATTTAGGTTACTTCGTATCTCAGGCAGCCATATTATAAATTTGTTGTTCAAAGTAAAAGAAGATAATTTAACTTTTTTTGTACAATGCTTCTAGATTGCACAATAATCATCATACAAATTTTACAAAGTCGATACATATAAAAGATATGTTATTTGTCAAATAACCAGCATACAAATCTTAGGCTTTTCAAAAAATCGAAAATTGATCCAATCCAAACCGAATAAAATTGGATTGGATTGGATCAGATTTGAAAAAAAATTCAAACCGAATGGATGATTACATGATTAAACCGAAGCGATTGGATTGGATGATTTTTACTTTCAAAACTGATCCAATCCAAACCGCGAACACCCCTAATAATTACTGATTGAGTTATTTATAAATCCGAAAATTGTTTTTAAGTATAAAATTTTGTTTTAAAAAAAAAAGTTAAGCCGTATTTTAATTTAACAGTTGTGATTGTAATTGCGTCTAATATCATACGTAAGTTCATCCTAAAAGACTTTGTTGTCTCTAACATAATTCAATTTCTGGTTCTTATTGAGACTAGAATTGGAGGGAATAAGGCTGTGAATATTTACAAAAAAATTGGCTTTGACAGTAAGTTCATCCAGGACCCGATTGGTTTTTCTGGAGGTATTTGTCTTCTTTGGAATAAGAGTGAGTTAGAAGTTAGCATCATTGAGGCCAAACACCACTTCATACACATGAAACTTTTGTGGAAAGACTCAAATAAAGAAGAGTATTTTACTGCAATATATGGCAGCCCCAGAAGAATAGAAAGGTTGAGCCTTTGGGAAGATCTTAGCAGACTCAAAAACTCCATAACTGGGCCATGGTTCCTTATGGGAGACTTCAATGCCTACCTCAGCCATTTGGAGAAAAAAGGAGGTGGTGATGCTGCTTGGAACTCTATACAGGAATTCCAAAATTGCTTAGAAGATTGTGATTTGGCTGACCTTGGTTATTGTGGGCCAGATTTCACCCGGAAAAGAGGGACACTCCATGAAAGGATTGACAGAGCTATTGTAAACGAGGAGTGGCTTACCAATTTCCAAGACGGAATAGTTACTCATCACTTGTTGAATGGTTCTGATCATAGACCACTTATTCTTAGAGAACAACCTGAGAGGAGGGTTGGAGATGGAGATAGACAATTTGAATTCCTTTAAGCTTGGCTAACTCATTAAGACTTTGAGCAGTAAGTTAAAACTAGCTGGCAAAGGAATGATGATTGGACTGTTGCTAAATCTTTATTCCAAGAAAAAGCTTCAGATTAGCATTACTCCACCTTCACTGACCATCTTAGGCAGAAGAGAAAGATCCAAGCTAGACTTAAAGGCATTGAGGAAGAACTAGAGAAAAGACCAGATAACACCCTTGATAGGCTTCACAAATAGCTTTGGCAGCAGCTCAATTCCATTTATATCAATGAAGAGCTCACTTGGTTCTAGAGGGCGAGAATTAATTGGCTCATTTTTTGGGACAAGAACTCTAAATTCTTCCACTCATCCACCATTTTAAGAAGAAGAAGAAACAAAGTCAAGTGCCTCAGAGACAACCAATGTACTTGGATAGATGACCTTATGTCCCTCCAAGCTCTGGCTATTAATTTCTTCCAAGACTTACACACAGAAGATGCCCCATCTAAGCCTGACTACATTATTAGAGGAGCTTTCCCCGAAATTGCTGACTTGACCCGAACCCAGTTGAGTAGAACCCCCATTGAAGAAGAGATAAAGAGTACTATCTTTAGCATGAACCGCCACAAAGCTCCAGGAGCAGATGGCCTTGGTGCAATTTTTTTCCAAGCTCATTGGGATACTGTCAGAAAATTTGATTGTGCTCTTATGAGACACATCTTCTCAGATCCTTCTAAAATAGCCAGTATTAACCAGACTCTTATTTGCCTAATACCCAAGGTGGAAAACCCAAAAGTTATATCTGAATTCAGACCCATAAGTATGTGTAATGTGATCTATAAGCTATCTCTTGTCAAACCCAGTAGGCTGAAAGGATTAATGTCATCCCTTGTCATGCCCAACCAGTGTAGTTTTGTCAAAGGTAGACTTAGTAGTGACAACATCATAATAGCCTAGGAAATGATTCACTCCATGCGGGGGAAGAGAGGGAAAAAAGGCTGGATGGTGATTAAAGTAGACCTTGAGAAAGCGTATGACAAAATTAGTTGGAGTTTTCTTCAAGACACTCTCCTAGATCTAAATCTTCCAGATGAGCTCATTAGCCTTATTATGCTATGTGTATCCTCAAGCACTATGAATATCTCATGGAACGGTAAAAAGACTATGAAGTTTAAACCTCCCAGAGGATTAAGGCAAGGAGACCCACTATCTCCTTACCTCTGCATATTATGTATGGAAAGGCTGGCCCAACTGATTTTTGAAGCAACATCCCATAAGTTTTGGAAGCCTATAATCCTGAGTAAGCAAGGTCCCCTAATTTCCCACTTGTTCTTTGCTGATGACCTTTTTCTTTGTTGTGAAGCATCTCTAGATTAAGCCATGGTGGTTAACCGGGTGTTGAATCATTTTTGTGAAGCCTCTGGCCAGAAGGTAAATAAGACTAAAACAAAAATCTTCTTCTCTAAAAATGTAAACCACAACAGAGTTATGAAGATCAGCCAGGAACTTGGTTTTAATTTTACCTCTGCTTTGGGCAAATACCTTGACATCCCTATCCATCACAAGAGAAATAGGAAGAATTCTTTTAACTTTATTTTAGATAGAGCCAACAGAAGGCTCAATTCTTGGAACCATTATTCCTTAGCCATGGCTGGGCGATTAACTTTAGCTAAGGCTGTGGTAGTTGCTCTCTCTACCTACACAATGCAAACTTCCCATCTTCCAGCTGGTACTTGTGAAGACCTGGAAAAGAAAATCAGAGGGTTCATTTGGGGCTCTTGCGTCAAGGAAAGTTCATGCTCTCCCTTGGAACTCAGTTTGTAAACCAAGAACAAAAGGTGGGCTGGGATTCAGATCCATGAGAAAGCTAAACCAGGCCTACGTTATGAAGATAGGTCATGGCATCGTCACCAATCCAGATGCCTTATGGGCTAGAGTGATTAGAAGCAAATACAAGGTAGAGAACAAAATGATTTCTTCTATAAAACCTATCCAGAATTCCTCTAATTTATAGAAAGGTATTTCTAAAGTATGGCCTATGGTTGTTAAAGACACCAGAATTGTGATAGGGGATGGCCAAAATACTCTGTTTTGGTTGGATAATTGGGTCTCCAATTTCTCCCCCCTCATTAATCACTCTACAGAGCCTCTATCTCCTGACATGCTAGAGTGGAAAGTTGAAGAGATAGGCAGTGGGAACAATTTATGGGCATGGCACAAATTTGAGCACTTGATTAGTCCTGAAGCAGCTAGATCCATAGCTGGGATCCTCCCCATTCTCCCTTGAACGACTTGGATAAAGCTATTTAGGAAAACTCTAGTGATGGGTCCTTCACAATAAGCTCTGCTTATCTTAATCTGTCCGAGACCATGACCTTTGCCCCCCAATTTAATTGGAACCTGTTTTGGAATTGGGATGGCCCCAAAGAATCAGAAATTTTATTTGGCTTCTCATGGGGGAAAACCTTCTAAAACTAATTATCGTAGAGTGCAAAGACATATGGCTGATTCTAACCTATACCCTCGTTGCCTTGTTCATGCAGAAGACACCATCCACATGATCAGAGACTGCAACTGGAGCAGATGTGTTTGGCAGACATTATTAAACCCAAAATTCTGGGCTATTTTCACTTCCTCTATCCTTCCCCACTGGCTCCACTAGAACTTGGGTCATACTCCTAAGTCTTATGGCAATACAAATTGGTCTCAGCTTTTTAGTTTAACCTGCTGGATGATATAGAATGAAAGAAACAATCTTTCTTCTCTAACAAAAGTCTCACAGATGGAGGTGTAGTCAGAAATGCCAAGACTTTCCTTCGCAACCATGTTGAGGCTAAACAGAATATTCTTAGAGCAAGTCTCAACCAGAACAACAAAGCTGAAATTCAAGTGAAATAGCTGCGTCCTGCTCATGAGTGGATAAAGCTGAATGTAGATGGTTCTAGCACCATGAATGGAAATGTCACAGGGTGTGGAGGTGTGTTCAGGGATGAAGAAGGAAGATGGAAGCTTGGCTTTTCTATAAACCTTGGCACAGGCAACTCAGGCAAGGCTGAATTATGGGGAATCCTTGCTGGCCATTTACTTGCATGGGACCAAAGATTTAAAAGAATTCACCTAGAGAGTGATTCAAAAATTGCTTTGGATCTCCTTCAGAAGGGTGTCCAATCTAACCATCATCTATCCAATCTAATTGTAAGGATCCAAGAGCTTATAAAGAGGAGCTGGTAACTCAAAGTTACTCATACCTATATAAAAGGGAATAATGTTGCTGATTGGCTTGCATCCCAAGCTCATTTACATGGCTGGAAACCAAAGTCTTCAAGGAGATTTCTAATGGCTGCAGGGATAGACTGTATAGTGACTTGAGGGGTACTGTTAGCCCCAGACTTGTAACTCTTTAGGTTTTCTGTCTTTCGTTTTCCTCCGTATCCGGAAAAAAAAAATTGAAGCAATTATCAAGGCGGCTTGAAGTAAAAGATAGTGAGGATGATCACACCACACGTGTTGTTTGTATTGGACTTAGGTTAATTAAGTTTGTTGGGCCTCGATACTTTTTTTTTTTAAGTTTGTTGGGCCTTTATTTCGTTTCTTTTTTATTAAATTATTTTTATGATAGATCTATGGTAAAGTGACAAGCGACAACCAATATGTTATGTGGGCCGATTTCTGGAGATACTATATATATATATATATTTTATTTATGTGTGTCGGAAAAATTTATGAAAAAAAATACATTTGATAGTATAATTTATTTTTATTCCCATGAAGAGATGACATGCATTTAAAAAATAATATATTAAGAAATAAAAAATCAAAAAGATATTTCTTCCTTTTGTCAAATTTATGTTATTGGACCACAGGTTTATTATCTAAAACAGAAAAATAATCCGGCCTTATAAAATATTATTTCTGTTAATATATTTTTTTTTTTTTGGAAACAGAATATTTATTTTCCCTACTATAAAAAGGAAAAAAAATTGTCATCCTCATTACACACGAGAACTTACAAACTTGATATGATTTCCTTAATGGATTTTATATTATTGGAAGGAAGGCAAGAAAAAATTATAAAAAACTTGGCATCATATAATTTATTATAAAACATTCTAATAGTTTCTCTAGTGACATTAAGAAGATCCTATGCATTCAAATTCGTGGGATTGTTTCAATTTAATTTGACTTAAATTGAGTTTGATTTCAACTAGTCAACTTAAGTCCATTTATTTGATATTAAGAAAACAAATTATATATTGGGATTAAATGAATTTAAAAGAAAACTTATGAAAAAAATATTTATCATTTAGCTTGTAAAAAATTGTAAAATTTTTAGGTGGTGAGAATATATATATATATATTTTAAATACTAAGTAACTTAGTTAAATTATTACTAGTAGACTGAAGATTTGGAATGCTTGTTGTACCCCTACCAAGTAATAAAATAACTGTATTATATTATTAATTTGAGAGATGTTATATTTATTATTTTTTTTATTACTTGTTATTATTAAATTTTAATCGTTGATTTTTATCAATTTAATAGTTATAATTTATTAAAATTAATAATTAATTAATAAATATGGTGAAATAAATTATAATTATTAGATTGACCGAAACTATTTGATACTACTGACCAAAACAGTACCTGTACTTTCCCTATTAATTTAGCTATTAAAAAAAAATGAGAAAAGAAATGCGAAAGTGAGTTAAGGCAAGGCAGGGTTGGGAGGGTTTTAGTTGTAGCACATTTTGGCGGAAGACCGACTCTGAAGTGCTCTCTCACTCTGTGCCGTGCAAACCGATCATTTCTTGCCTCCGTGCCCTAGCGCTCTTTCCGCCGCTTCCTCCACTTCCGCCACCGCATCTTATCAGGTAACTCGCATTTTTATTTCTGATCTGCGTTTCATGGCTCTATTCGTTTTCTCCGTTCTTATATTTTTGAACTTGAATCTGCTACCTTCAAACTTAAACTTTGTCGTTTCGGTGTTTGAGTTTCTAATAACTTGCTTCTGTAACAGTGAACCTTCAACCTCCAAATCATGCAGTCGCCGGTTCTAGTTCTCAGTAAGTTTTTTTCTTTCTTTCGCTTTCGCTCGTGGATTCGCTTTCTTCGTAAATGGATTTGCATCATCTCATTTTGCATAAGAATACAACACAGGCATTTTTTAAACTGCAGTAGTCTAGCATTATCTGTGTGGAGAGTAACTTTTTAAGAAGAAAAAAAAATTTAATCCAAATCCGTTGAAAAGACTTCGCCGAAACTGTTATTTGTTATGCTTGAAACTTTCTTCGGTTTGATTATTTTTAAATTTTTCATTTCTCCTGTGGTCCACTGAAGTTTCATGTTTTGCTTGTAACTAGGTTTATGTTCATTAAACTAAGACAAGTCTTATGTGGTGCATTTTTAGCATGTATTTTTTATTTTTTTTTATCAATTCACTCTTTAAAATGCGTGTTGACGTTGGGCAGAGGACTCTTTGAAACGTGAGTCTGGAAGCAAGGTGCAGCATGCAAATATTCAAGCATCAAAGGTATAGCATATTACTATTACTAACTATTATGACGCTGGTTTATATTTTTTCGTGTTTCTCTTCTTGACAGTTTACTTTGCAAAGATTCATCCTTTTATAAAAATTTAATTTCTAAACCATAGAAGCAAGCGTTAAGAGAGGCTTTCTACAGTGATTTGATTTCTAACTATTGTCATTAAGGGAAAGAAGTTGCTTGGGTAAGCTGAGTTTTTATATTTCTCGAAAAGGTGCATGTCATCATACACACTGTTACTCTTAGGAGTTTGTAAACTGTAAAGTGGTCATTTCTGGTGTTTCTTTTTAATTAAATTTTGATATCAATATATAACCATCTTTATTAAAGATTATTGTTTAGAATCTAATGAAGCAACATGACTAACCTTTGGAAAACAATTCTAATTCCATCTTATTTGACATTCATTAAAAGTGACCGTAATCATCAGACCCTGAAATTTGAAAGTTTGATTTCCTAGTTGTTTTAAAAGTTTATATTTTCAGGGTTCTGTTTCCAAGATTTGTAGGTTCTGGATTGTGCTCGTATATTTGGCTTGAGCTCTTCATGTTTTTTTTACCTACAATTCCAAAGTTCCAAAATAGTTATTGTGTGCTTTTGTTTTCTCCTTTTTTTGGGAGGGCCATGCGTCCATGCGCATGTCATGCTTTCCGTAAAGTAAATATTGTGATAAGTAACGTGTATTTACAGTAAAACTTTAAACTAATTAATTGATTGTCTGTTTTCAGTCATGTAGTCTATCTTGTTGTCTACTCTCTGGTGCTCATCATTTGGTGTTTCTAATATGCTTGATATCTTTCAGGCTGTTGCTGACATAATTCGTACAACCTTGGGACCCAGGTCCATGTTAAAAATGCTACTTGATGCTTCGGGAGGTTAGTGTATTCATCTTTTAAATTATTTTGTGACTTGTTTATTGATGATTCTTGTAAACCATTTACCCTTCTTTAAAATTAATTTGTGAAGAGAAAATGATTTCCTGATTTATGTCTTGAATGCATGAGTAAGTATACTTATTTTTATTGCTTATGGCAACCTGAAAGTTTTGTTTCTTTAGTAACTACAGTTTCTGGACGGTGTGGGACATTGTTAAGTATAAGTTCTGAAATGGAACTTGTATTTTAATTAGTGTTTACCACAATGACTTATCTGCATGGATTGTGTTTCTAAGTATTTGTCTGACACTCATGTTCCTTGTAATTAATAGGAATTGTGGTGACAAATGATGGAAATGCTATCTTGCGTGAATTAGATATTGCTCACCCAGCTGCAAAGGCATGTTTTATCTCCTTCACTTCTCCTCATTGATATTTGCTTGCCATGCATATATACTATTATATATTGTTCTCCCGACCTTGTCTTTTGTGAAAGCACCACTTTCTGTTTTTGCATTGAATTTTTAAGGTTTAGTTGCTGTTTGGCCTGTAATTTTCTGATACTGCTCTCTTATTTGGATGGTTGCAGTCTATGATCGAATTGAGTCGCACCCAAGATGAAGAAGTCGGAGATGGAACCACATCTGTCATCATTCTTGGTATGTTTTGAGCATATGTAGATTTTTTTTTTAATAATGAATTGTCATCTTGTGCTGTACTCCATGTTAACCTATTCTGGAAATCCCATTTTAATGGTGAATAATGTGATTATGAGATTGACATTCGAAGGGGAAATGTTCCAGAGATCAGCTAAACCAAGTCATGAATCATAAGTGGTGAATTCTAGGTTTTATTGTGTACTTAATGGAGGAGCAGATCATTATTTGATTTATTAGGCAATGGGTTCTTTTGCCCCCGTTTTCAATATCTTGTATATATTTGCAGCTGGTGAGATGCTCCATGTTGCTGAAGCATTCATTGACAAGAATTTCCATCCTACAGTTATTTGCCGAGGTAATTTATAGTATTTATCAATGGTTCTTTTGTAAAAGGATATCAGGTTGTATATGATAGCTGCTATAATGTTATCTGCAGCTTATAACAAAGCTCTGGAGGATGCCATTGCTGTTCTTGACAAAATTGCAATGCCCATTGATGCCAAGGATAGTAAGTTTTGCTGCTATTTTTTTTTGGGGAGGGAGGGTAACATCCTTCCGTCTTCCTAATGATTTGCAATTTTTTTTTTTTTGGTAAACAATTTGCAATTATTTACATTGAACTGAACCTTTTCAATTATATAATCCACTGGTTTGTAGAAGTGTCTAAGTAGGTTGTTTAAATAGCACGTGAGAGTTGGGACCTGATAATTTTAAAGATCTTGCCAATACCGTTATTGAAGTGGGTTCGCTGGAATCCCCTTGCAATTCGTAGAGACATAATGATAAAATCGAGAAGGCTATTGGTAAAAAAAAAAAGTGCACTATCAACAAAATGGCATTATTTGATTATTAATTCGGTGGGTAGGTGGTTCTTTGCGATGTCAAGGTGATACATGCATAGCAGAATGGCTTAGTAAATGTGGCTTAAAGGAAGTTAAGTATCAATGCAGCCATCTTACCTGCCATAGGGGAATTGCTTGATTGAGCTTCTTGACTTCATGTTAGATTGATTTGCTTTTAATTTTCTGGGTTATTTAATGTAATGGAATTTGAGTAGAGAAGATACATAATTACCTCCATTTAGTTTCTTCTTTGATAAAATATCTTAATGTGGAATTGTGGATAAAACTGCAGGAGGTACAATGCTGGGGCTAGTTAAAAGCTGCATTGGTACCAAGTTCACCAGTCAATTTGGAGATTTAATTGCTGTGAGTATCCTCTACTCTATAGCCAAGATTTTCGAATTGGTCATCTTTGTTCTTTTATATATTATCTTTATTTTGGCTTATGGATATTCTTAAAACCCTAAATAAATGGTCTTAATCCTTTTAGTGTTACTTGAAAGGAAATGTGACAATGATATAAGTTGTCAACCATACATGTTGTTCAACCAGAAATGAAATTTTCTACAAAAACTTAAGTTAATATGTTATTTTTATAAATACAATTTGTTTGTTCATTTCTCACGTTAAGTGTTTGGCTTCTAGTCAAGGTTGAGTTATCTTGGTATAGGAGGGACTATGGAGTAACTGAGGTGCCTCATCTATATGCATTTATAGCTCCAGTGTATTTTCTTCTATAAAATTTGTCCAGTTACATGCAAATATAGCAAATAAAGAAGTAGCAAAATGATTGCCTTAGGTCGGCTTTTATTCATCTTCAGTTTATTATTTACTGTCAGTGAATAGGATTAAAACCTTAGGCTACTGTAAGTGCATATTATTATTGTAGTTTTATGCAACAGGTTAACAATTCTACATCTGTTGAATTGTATTTTACATATTCAACTTTGGTTAACTTTCAGGATTTAGCTATCGATGCTACTACCACAGTAGGTGTTGATCTTGGCCAAGGTTTGAGAGATGTAGATATTAAAAATTATATCAAGGTTGAGAAGGTCCCTGGTGGGCAGCTGGAGGATTCAAAAGTTCTTAAAGGAGTTATGATAAACAAAGATGTGGTTGCCCCTGGCAAAATGAGGAGAAAGATTGTCAATCCACGTATCATTCTTCTTGATTGTCCCCTTGAGTATAAAAAGGGCGAAAATCAAACAAATGCTGAACTGCTCAAAGAAGAAGACTGGAGTCTCTTGTTGAAGTTGGAAGAGGAATACATCGAGGAGCTTTGCATGCAGATATTGAAGTTCAAACCAGATTTAGTTATTACAGAGAAGGGCCTTAGTGATTTGGCATGCCATTTTCTGAGCAAGCATGGAGTTAGTGCAATCAGAAGGCTGAGAAAAACTGATAATAATAGAATTGCTAAAGCATCTGGTGCTGTTATTGTGAATAGACCAGATGAATTACAGGAATCTGATGTTGGTACTGGCGCTGGGTTATTTGAAGTTAAGAAAATTGGAGATGAGTTCTTTGCATATATTGTTGAATGCAAAGACCCTAAGGCTTGTACTGTACTATTGAGGGGTGCTAGTAAAGATCTCTTAAATGAAGTTGAAAGAAACCTCCAGGTAAGCTGTTGATTTCTACCGAGAGCTTGGCTTTCAGATTTGATTACTGCTTTCTGAAGCTTGTTTCCATGACAGGATGCCATGTCTGTTGCAAGGAACATAATAAAAAATCCAAAACTTGTTCCTGGAGGTGGAGGTACAGAGTTGACTGTATCAGCAACTTTGAAGCAAAAGAGTTCATCTGTTCAAGGCATAGAGAAGGTGAGTGTAATAGCCATTGTTTCAACGGGGTTCTATATACTCATACATCTAAGGTGGATGCTAGTTCTTATTTCTGTCTCATTACAGTAGTTTACTCTCATTCTCACTTTCATATTCTTGTTGACCAACAGTGGCCGTATGAAGCTGCTGCTATTGCTTTTGAGGCGATACCACGTACTTTGGCACAAAATTGTGGTGTAAATGTCATCCGGACTATGACCGCACTACAAGGGAAAGTAAGAATATTTGCAACTACATTTGCAGATGATTCTTTCTCTGATTTTTTAACATTTTGTTTTTGAATTATAGCATGCAAATGGAGAAAATGCATGGGTTGGCATAGATGGAAATACTGGTGCCATCTCCGACATGAAAGAGTCCAAGGTGCTTTAATTTTCTTTTATTCCGTAAACCATGTAAATGATTCCCAAATCACATCACTTTTGAATTAAATCTAACGTGTTTCAGTTATTCCCAAAAGAGATAACACAGTGAAGAAATGCCTTGTTTATTTCCCATTGCACCCACTTATATAAGATTTTCATCCTCTATCTCGTTTCAAGTAATGTACGGATGCTTGGTTAGCTTGATAAGCATATGTGAGGGAATAAACTCTAAAGATTTTTTCTTCTAAAATGATTTTAGATCTGGGATGCATACAATGTGAAGGTACAAACATTTAAGACTGCCATTGAAGCTGCTTGCATGCTTCTGCGGATTGATGATGTTGTGAGTGGGATCAAGAAGAAGCAAGCCCCTGGAGCAGCTCCTTCAAAGCCTAAGGTTGAGACTGAGGCAGATGCTGACAGTGAGCAAATTCTTCCTGACTGAGAACATAACCGAGATTGCCTTTTGACGTATAGAGTTGAAGATGTGCTAGGTTCCTGATAAGCTTTTAAATCTAATCACTATTATTTGTTTGGGTTGGCTGTTGTTTTGTGTTATACTGTTTTGATGGTTTAGATGGCATTTGCTTTATTGATTATTTTTCTATCCTTAGTTGAGATTTTGTCCAAATGCCGCTGTAAAATTTTTCGGTTTCACAACTTAAGGTTGCATTGTTTCTGGCTTCTTGAGTGGGATTTCAGATTTCCAGTTTCTGTCTGAGAAGCTTTAAGACTCATCTGTTAGTTTTTTTTTTTTTTCATTGGGTCTAGAGCTGACAAAACGGGCTCGGCTCGCCAGATCAACGTGTCCCACCAGCTAAAGGGGCGGGGAGGGCTGAGTTTTTAAACCCATCTCAAAAGCATGGCGGGGCGAGGGTGATGGCGGGCATAGGCAGATTGAGACAGGTTAATGTAAAATAGGCTCGGACTGACGGGTCAATTTGCGGGTTGGGCTGAGTTTTTCAGTCCACTTTCAAAAGCGATGCAGACTGATTTATTTTTTGCCGGGTTGATGGTGGGGTGTAGCGGACCTTCCATTTTGTCACCTCTAATTGGGTCATAGGCTAATGGGAACTCATATTCCCATACAGTTAACCCTCGTAATATCTAAGCTTTCTTTTAGATAAAATTATTGTACATGTTTTTTATTTATTATTTTTTGGTTACGTACTCTGGAAAATTTTACGATTTTGACCAAAGGGGTGTTTAGTAGAGGAGAATATGGTAGGAAAGTGAGTTTTTTAAGAAAGTTAAAAAAGTGAGTTTTTTAAGAAAGTTAAAAAAGTGAGTTTTTTAATAAAGTTAAAAAAAAATTGTTTGGTAGGTCGAAATATTATCGGAGAAATTGGTTTAAGTTTTCTGAGTCTGTTTGGTTGAAAGTATAATAGTGCTAGGAAAATGAGGTCAAATTACAAAAACAATCTTTGACTAAATAATATTGCCTAGTACACAAATAGGGTTAGAAGAGGGTCATTTTCGTCATTTACTTTGCGTTTCTTTTTCCATTTTGATGGTAATCTCAAAATATAATCTTCTAAGTGGTATTCTTAAACTGTTTTTTCATCACAATATTCAAAAAAACGAGAAATGGACAAATCAGTTTATTGGGTGAATTTTTTAAAAACTTGTACTAAACATGAATAATTTGGAATATCCTTTTCACTTGTCTGGGTATCTACACAAAAAATTCCTACCAAAAGGCCCTTGAGTACGCACAAGAAATGTCACGTTAACAAGCAATATTTGGACAAATGATTAGAAATATTAAATGCTTCAATTTTTATAAATCATTTTTTCTTTTTTCAAAAATGTAACTCTACTAGTATATTGTAATTTTTATTTTGATCATCGCATGCATTAGTTGACAAAAAGGAATGCTGTCAATTTTTTAAACAGGAAAATTAAAAAAAAAACTTTGCTTTTCCCTTTAAAGAAAATCATTTAGGGGGCGTTTGGTTGAGGAGAAATTTTTTGAATATTAGGGAAATGTAATTGATAGTGATCCACAAGGAAAGTGAAATAGATGGGGAAGTTAAAAAAAAAGTAGTTTGGTTGGACAAAATTTTACAAGGAAAATTTATGTAAATTTTGGAAACTTATGTTTGGTTTAAGAAAAAATAATGATGGGTAAATGATATAAAATTACCAATTTAGCCCCATTACACTTATCCTATTAAACATACGGTCAAACTGTATGCCATTTGTCCTCCAACGAAAATTTCCATCCAAAGTTTGGTTTAGTCGGTCACCCACCTTATTCACACTAGCGTTTAACTCGGCGACAAGGCAACTATCTTCTTCGTCGGCATGAGGTAGTTAACTGTGTCCTAAACCCACAAGTTTGGACTGCACGGCCGTGTTTGGAGTGAAACGGTGCTGTGGAAGTTAGCTTTTGTCTTCGAGAATCAGGGGGGTACTGACCACACAAGGAAGATTAGCTTCTGTCTTCGAGAATCACGGGGGTACCTTCGTCTGATTTATTTTGCACTTTTCCAATTTGCCTAGCTATCTACAAAAAACCACCAGCAAGTTCTCTTTCTAAACAATGTAAATGCCTGGCTATCTACTCCCAAATGTGGAAATGCTATGCAAATTGCATAGCTGGGGGAACTGTACTGAATCCCTCTACCAAACGACGTCTTCGTGGAATGCCAAGTTCATTTGGATGGGGAAATCTTCAGATGTCTTGAACCAAACAGCACCTTAGTTTTATGTTGATTTATCTCTCAAAAGAAATAAAAAATGAACACAGCTCTATTGAGGCTAAAATCTAGTTTAATAATTATATGATTGCTTCCAATTAACCAGAGGCTTTATTAAGTAATTTATTTATACCTCCATGACTCCATGAGAGTCCATGCATCGTAAGAGCACCTATATTTCGCCTTGGATGACAACCACAAATTAAAGTAAAAGATATCACATACAATTCTTGATTGAAATATGCGTTCATATTTAAGAAGGCAAACTATTACCCAAACTGTTTACCAGGTAAAAAAAGCACTATCACCAAACTTAAATATCTTAGCAATAAGCAATACAATATCGTATGAAAAGTGAATCCTATTACCAAAACTCATACATAGCTATCAATGAGGGATTTCCTCATCTCATCCACAATGGCACTAGGCTGGGCTTCCCTCAGCTTGAAAACACTCTCAATCACAGAGAGTTCAGTTGCTGTGGTGTCTGAACCACAAAATGCTGTCCAATCATTAACTGTCATGCCAGCACCTATTACTTCACTACCACGATTAACAGTCCCAGCAACCAAAGGAACCTGAAGAAGTGTAGAAAGTTCATCCAAGTCTTCAATGGAAGTATGAGGATGGACCTGCACCAAGTTTATGGTCAAAAGACAGTATAGATATTTAAATTATGATATTCAAGAGAACATGTCTTGTACTTACCAAACCACCTCTGTTGGAGAAGGCACAGAAACTGCCAACAAGAATATTACCCGCGATGGTCTGTCTGAAAACTTCTACTCCAAGAACATCTGCAATCATTTCCTCAGTTTCCTGAACAAAAATTTCAGTGAATACAAGAGCCGGCCAAGAATCCTTTTAAAAAGCCGCAATATAAATGTGTTTTTTTTTTTTTGGTATAAAAGGCAGTGTGTTAATAATAACTATTGTATGAGACATGAACCCTACTCGTATCACAATAAGAGAACAGTTTGCTGGACATAAAGAAGACTTGATATAATGCCCTTAACAAAAAGAATCATCTTACATGACAATTTATGTAAAAAGTAAGGATTTTGTTTAATTCACAAAACCAGCATTTGTTACCCCTACCTACATAATCTTCAAGTTTTCCTCATCATTTTTAACTCAATGCCAACAACAAGTGGGACAAAAAGTTTAATAGCTATTCAAATAAGTTTCTCTTTCTTTCTGATAAAAGATGAAGTACTTGGATTATGTAGATAATATACAACCCTGAACGCATATCCACATTCCAATAAAAATGAATAATAGGGGTCACATAGATTATAAGGTGGTCAAATCACCTAATCTTACCATACATGAGAGCAAGCTTTTCAATGAAAATTAGTCTATTCTTTTCAAGAAACAATTTTCAGTTTACATGAGCGCATAACCTAAAAATTTTAAGTGATCAGATCCAGAAGGGCAAGCACTAGGTATGTGACAGCTTGTCCACTTCTTTATTCAGCATCCACGTTTAACATGAAAACTGAGTGTCCTCGAAATCAATTTCCAATCCGAGATAAGTATAAAAGATTAGCATAGGAACAAAATAAAGCAATAATCTATAATAAACAATACCTTGTCAAGGTCAGTGTGTGTTAGGGCCACATGGTCATTACATGCTATACAATTTCCCAGAGCGGATAATCTTTCTTCTATGCGCTGAACAACAACTTGATCAGGTAGACTGTTTCTCAAATGTTGAAGTTCTTCACCAATAGCCATGGCAAAGAGATAGAAAGTACCATAAGTCAGTACAAAATCACAACACAACAAAGATGAAACAATAGATATGTCATATAAGAGGAAAATAATACTAATTAATAATCCTAGACAGCCCACACCTTGGAGCATATTTGTACAAAAGGAGACTGATAGACTGATCAAACCCAGCAAAATATGAAAAAATGTTGTAGGCCTATACCCAGGGTGTTGATAAAGATCCCAGATGCTTCCAGGCAAACAAAAGTTTTCCGAATCTTTTGGCCACTGGATAACTGAATAGGCCTCTAGACATGTATCAAAGCTGGGTACCCTGTTTATAATTTGGTGACTAATCTGGTATTTTAATTAAGGTTATCACTTACAATTATACAGAAGTCACAGAAACGGTTCTCATCATACATAAAATTGTTCACCATCTCATCAATGCTAATTGCACTCAACATCACCATTCAAATACCAAGCAACATTGTAAGAGTTCCTTCGTATGGATGAATAGTTTTTACTTTTTAAGACAGAAACAGGAACTAGAGATCTTAGACACCAAAGTAGCTCCTAATTTTTCAGTCCTTAAAATTTCTCTTTATACTGTCATGGAAGGAGGCAAACGATGAACATTATCACATTAGTGCTTAGCACTTATACCCTACTGCAAAATCCTTTTCAACAGATTAAAAGACTAATCATTTTGTAAAAATAAAATAATCTGTGACAACCAAGCATCTATGAGACCATGACATACCAAAATCAAAGACTAAAGCACTAACTTTTAGTCCTTTCACTCCCATTACAAAACATGAAGATGAACCATCAATCATTAACTAACAGAATGGCATCAAATAGAACTATAAATGAAACCAAACATATAACATAATAATAGGATTTACCTTGGTCTGTGGTGGTATGGGGCAAGAGAAGCCCATTCTTGTTTCCTGCAAACCAATAGAAGCGTAAGTTCATTAGGTAATAAGTCTTAATCTAATAAAAGATAAATCAAAAAATACAAGAAAATGATGTAACCATATCTTTATTCTTTTACTAAATGAAGAAAACATGTCAATGAAGGAGAAAGAAAGAGCATGAAACCATCTCTTCACAGCCTTGATATAGTCCAAGGCAAGGACTGTACTGATACTCATTAAAATTTAAGAAACCAAGAGAAAAAACTTTACCAATACAAAGACGACCAATAATACGAGTGCCACCAATGGAGGTTTTGACCACAGGGATAACATCTGCTAACTCAGCCTCAAATGCACTGTATCAAACAACACATTAATTTATTCATCTACCGAACCATTATGGCAATTTCAATCCATTTGAAACCAACCACAAATAAATCAAAATCAACTGGGGAACGTATTAGTCCAAAAAGAATAAAAACCTGTAGAAGTTTTCGGAACCTCCAATCGCAACCAAACAATAGGCATTGGTAAGTTTTGAGAAGACTCCAACTTCACAAGAATTCTCAAACTGAAGTCCTGCAGGAAAGTGAGGAAACCCATAATCAAAGAGTTAGAGAAAGAAAAATTTTCCCACAAAAGAAGACCATATAGCTTCATATTAGATATTAATTATTTAACAAATACAGACTAAGAAAAATGTATATGTCTCATTACTTACTAGTTGCCATGATAGAGATTACACAAACTTGGACCCAAGTAACCAACTTAATATCTGCAGCATTAGATGTCTAATCAGGAAAACAAATAAAAGGAATCATTATGAAAATAAATTGTAGCAATGACAACAATAAGCAGTCAAATGTTAAAGTTGATTATCAGAATTCTGATATGTAAAGGAAGCAATTGTTGAAAAGTTTCATGTAAATTTGAACCCTGTAAGAGTATAAGTGTTTATTCTGTAAAAGGCCCCGTTGACTTTGTATGCAACTTAGAACTAGTGATAACCAATCCATTATACACACACATAAGGTTCAAATTCTTAACCCAAGGGAAACACTATGTCAATAAAAAAAGATAACAAATTTACAATCAAAATTGCGAAACAGAAAATGGGGATGTCGGTAACCAGAACGGCTGAACAGAGGACTAAAGCGGAAAAGGTCACCGAAGCTGAGCGGCGGTGAATAGAAGCAACACAATAAGGGATACGGTGAATAGAATTTTCAAAATGTTTATATTATAATTTTTTTTAAATACAAATATTATACTTGGAACCTATTTTCATTTACGACCGTTAAAATTTTTGTAAATCAAAATTTATTAATTTATAATAAATGATAATTATTAATTCACGGAAATCAAGATTAAAATATAATTGTAAAAAGTTATAAACGAAAATAAATCATAAATATAATCTCTCCCTATAATAAAGGAAAATTTATATGTCATTTAAAAAGATATGCATTTAACTCATTTTAGAAGGAAAAAAATAAAATAAAATTCCACACCTAACAAAGGTTTTGTTATAAATAAATAAATAAATGGCACAAAGATCGACGAGTCAGAGTAGGATAATTTGTTGTTTTCGTGCAAAGTAACATTTTATAAACCCCTTCTTTTAAATATAATAATTATGAAAAAAAAAATTAATACTCCACGAGATAATTTTTCTCTCTTAGAGCTTTTCAGGCAATTTCCAAACAATAATTTCAACGAAATCTTCATCTTTTGATAACAATTTTTTTCAGATGATGGAGCCACAACCACAAATTTATCTATATGACATAAGATAACTTATCTCCTTTAACATGATATTAATAAAACTCAATAATTATATGTTTGATCCTTTGTTTTTTTAATTCTATGAACGAGCGACTTATTTTAATTTTTGTAGGGGAGTGAAAATTATCACTCGATGGCTGGACTGAAAGAGATTCTTTGTGTAGCCTTTGATATTTGATAGTTTGGGTCTGGGCTCTGGCTTTTGTCACACTTGCAAATTAAAGGAAGCCCATAAGGAGAATGTTATCTTTGAAAATGGTTTCTTACGAAGAGCCGGATGGAACTTTTCCCCACTTAAAGAATTGTTTTTTCAATAAATAATGTGCCTTTTCAACTTATTTGTATGTTTGGATGTTAATTTTTTTAAAAATAAAGGTTAAAAAAAGTTAAAACAGTTTTCTGACTTTCCAAGAAAAGATTATGAGGAAATTTTTTATTTATTTTTTACATATTTATGTAAATTTGAATTTGAGGAAAGGATAAAACATATTCACAAGGAAGGGTGCAACATAAGCTTATATTGAGTCATTAGAGTTGGTCTAATGATAATTTTCTTGGATAATTTGCATGAGCTCATAAGGTCGAATCTCATTGTTATTATATATATATATATATATATATATATATATATATATATTTATGTGCATGATTAACTTATATCAGTGTAAGAATAATAAGTCTTAGTCCAAATCTCAATTGTCGATTTCCGTTAATTCAACGATTGTGATTTATTGAGTCATACATATTAATTGTTTATTAATTTCAAATAAATCACAACATATATATTGACGAAAATCAACGGTTAAGATTTGATGTAGGAATTGTTATTCTTACATTGGTGTGATCTCATCTGAGGTAGGATCCTTTGACACCAGTGTCAAATTTCAAATTTTACACCTCATCTGAGAGCCGCTAAATCAGAAAAGATCAATGGTGTGGCATGTTTACAAATCAGAGTCATTAATCTTTTTTGATCTGATGGATCTCATATAAGATGTCAAATTTGAAATTTGACACTTATGTCAAAGGATTGTACCTCTCTCTATATATAGGGCTTATTGTTTCATAAGTTGCCAGAGATAATTTTATCTCCGGCTACTAAATCATAGATGGATCAATTATGGTAACGGAACAAAGAAGGAAAAAGGAATCATAACCATTCAAAGGTGAATCAATTAACATAAGAAAATAAATAAACAAAATGACGTAATTTTAGGGTGACAACAGATAAATATATCTCAAGCAGCTTGAGAATTGTTTTCCTCATACATATAGGGGCAGAATATTCTTATGTAAGACTTAGAAGTCTTACACCCAATCTTGACTATTGATCTACTTTTTTTTTTTGGAAACACTATTGATCTACTTGTATCCAATGCTTACATTACTAAAAAATTAGAGGCCTTAGATATAAGTGAGAGTACAAGATTGAGAGTGTAACTTACGCTGTTGTAAAATGATCCTGACCCATATATATATGGGTTCACTTTTTCTGCAGTTACTGCATATAAATTTGACACCTCACCTGATAGCTGTTTTGATCAAAAATCATGGTGTTTTTGTAATTTTAATTTATTTCAGAGGTTATAATAGTCTTTATATTTATAATTTTTTAAGATTTCAATACTAAAACAACGTCGTTCAAATTTGAACCGGTGTGCAGATCCTACATATATATATATATATATATATATATATATATATATATATATATATATATATATATATATATATATATATATATAGGATCATTTTACACAAGTGTAAACTTTGTTTGACACCAAATCCTAACCGTTGTCCATTATCAACGGTTATAATTTATTGGGAATTACATTTTTAATTAATCATTAATTGCCATTGGATATACCGTTGATCAATGATCGGTTAGATTAAGTGTAAAATTCAAAGTCTTACACCGATGTAAGAATGGCTCCTATCCCTATATATATATATATATATATATATATATATATATATATATATATGTGGTCAGGATCATTTTACACCAGTATATATTACACTCTCAATCTTATTCGTTGATCCAACTTATATCTAAGGGTTCAAATTTTTTAGTAATGTGAACCATTTGATACAAGTGTATCAATGATCAAGATTGAGTGTAAGACTTCTAATTTTACATCGGTGTAAGATATATATATATATATATATATATATATATATATATATATATATATATAGCTTATATTGTGTGGAAAATCCAGGATTTCACCCTTGAGGAAAAAATGTGATTAGTTCCACATTAATTAATAATGGATTAAGAGATGAGGAGCAAAAATTAGATAAATGCTGCACTTAATAATTAATTATCACCAATAAGCCAAGTTTAAATCTTCACATACATCATACATGCATAATGCATCATCCCCTGTCGTACATTTTGTTGTACGATAGGTCCATTGAATCAATTACAATAATTATATGTTCATTGAATCAATTACAATAATGATAGGATTAGCACCAAATCTATCAGCTGATCGATTACAATATTCAAAGTTCTAATCATGGCCTGCCTTATAAGATTTTCAAGACTCTTTATTACAAATTATCTTCTCAAACATTATTCTTATGGGAAAAAATAGGTGTCTTTTTAGCTATATAATATATAGTTATAATATTAAAGTTATATTTTTTCATTTTCTACATTAGCAGACACAGCTTCTGAAGAGAGAGAAAGAATTTTTTTTTTAATATTATAACTATACATTCCCGAAAATGCATAGTTAAAATTGCTAAAAGGACATAACTTGTGTCTCTTAAAAAGACAGTCACTAAACCCTTATTCTTATAATATAGTGAAGGGCTCCTCGTTTCTGCTGTCGCTGCTGATGAGAAAAGTTACAGCAAACTATTAACACTAGGAAACGGGGCCGTATCCTGACCTAAAAAAAAAAACACATCAGGATACAGACCGTATCCTGATGAAAATAAGTGTTGTTGCACATTTTTTTTATCTGCAGCGACATGAGAACTATTAAAGCCTGTAGTGAATCTATTAATTGTGACATTCTTAATATATACTAGAAATTTCATATATTGCAAAAGTTGGATTCCATAAAGAGAAACAAAATAAAAGTGATAATTTTACCAAAGAGGGTTGATTTAAGCATACTTGATTTCGTTTAAGTAAAATTTTGGGATCATCAAGTTATTGTGAACGCAAAAAATTTACTTTGAGAGAGCTAGCTCCACCATGATGTGAATGTTTCGCCTTGAATAGGATTACCTCCCATGGAGGATGTTACATGTGATTTATCACCCCAAAAAAAAATATAATTTTTTGTCTCTCTTAATTAAAATTTAAGAATAATTTTTTTTAAAAGAAGCGTGTAAAATGCATAATAAAAAACCGTGATTGATTGTACCAAAATAAAAATAAAAATAAAAAACCCATTCAACTCGTTAAGATTGAAGCACTTGATTGGAAATGTTTAGGTCTGATTTTCATTGTCTTTGCTACAACTTTGACATGTTATAATTTTACAATGAGATAGCTTTTCTTTAAAGTACTCTTGTTAATTAAAAAAAACCTTGATTAAGCAACACAGAAAGTATATGGAACTGCTAAAGAATCATGCACCTGTTACCACAGTTGTGTTGTTCTCCAAGGCACAAAAGCAAAAGGCTGAAACAAAAGGTTACAGGTTAGGTATAAAGAGGACATGCCAATAGTTCAATATCTTACCGATGGATTTTGAGATCTTAATTCAGATCCAAAATGTTAAGAAACTATTTTTAAATTCATATGCATGCATTAGTCGCTTGAGAAGGCTGTTGTACAAATTGCTGTACTTCAGAGACGTTTATAGCTTCAATTATGACATATGGAATGAATTGTTTTCTTATTACTACTCTTTTTAATCATATATATTGATTAAATGTATTTCCTTCTAAAGAATCATGCACCTGTTACCACAGTTGTTTTGTTCTCCAAGGCACAAATTTTTCAAAAGGCTTTTTAACAAAAGGTTACTTAATAAAGAGGACATGCCAATAGTTCAATATCTTACCGATGGATTTTGAGATTTAATTCATATACAATGTGTTAAGAAACTATTTTTAAATTCATATGCATATATGAAAATGTATTTACCTTGCTGACTTCAACTTTTAGCTTCAATTATTTTAATGAATTGTTTTCTTATTACTACTTTTTTATATATGCAAATGTATTTCCTTCAACAACTTTTTGCAAATTATTTTATGGGAAAACATTTTCTCATGTTGCATGAGAATTTAACTTTCAGGTCGTGATCCTTCGATTTGCGTGTAAAGTATTTTCTTTATTTTTTTTAATAAATGTGAGCCCACCAAATTTTAGAAAAAAACAATAAAAAAAAAAACACCCCTTATTTTATATATAGTTTTCTTGTTTTCTATGGTACATTTTTTTTTATTTTAATAATCCAATAGATGCTCATAATTGTGAATGGTTCCTTGAGCGGCTCGATATTCTCAGTATCTATTTGCATATATCAAAGATATTTTCTCCTTTTTTCGAGTGGCTATTTAAGAAGTTGTAAGGGATAACCAAAGATAAGACTTTGAATGCAGGCACCCTCTACACGAATAACATTGAAAATGTACATAAAATATGTTGTCCATCTCAAACGTGGCCAACAGAGGGACAACGTAAACAAATGTTGGATTCGCGGTGCATGCCATGTGGAGGATTTCAATGGTGACAACGTCAGAGTGAGTGAGTAGCTGCTTCTTCTTGTTACCAATAAATTACCTTATGAACATGCGTCTGATTCTTTACATTTCCAAATTAAGCAGCATTATTCGTTGTCATCCTCACAGCATACAGTTTACTTTTTATATTATTTACATATAAATATCTTTCTCAAAGTTTGGGTCCATGTTCTCTTTAACCATATCCAGCAAAATTGGACCCTTTCGGCTAATTAATAGTCATCCCTGAAATATTTGTTATGTTTTTAGTATGGGTTATAATTTTCAACACTATTTGATGATACAATATGATATGATATGAAAATTTGTATTTGGATGGATCTATTCTCAAATTTTTGTTAACAAAAATTAATATGAAAAAATTTGTGTCATGTTGTTTGTCAACTCATGAATTCAAAATTAACACGTGTTAATGTTCTTACATGTTATTGTGTCTTATCGTAAACAAATTATTTGTATATTTATAATGTCATGTCAACTCACATAATAAGTAATACGTTGGAGTTGATAAGTTATTCGTATCGTATCATGTAACCTGTATAATAAGCGATACACTTTGATGTTGTGTGTTATTCATATCTGATTGTATCAAGCTGCGGAATCGTGTTTGTGTCGGAGGTTTTAACCCGATTTCAATCTTGTTTGAGAATAGGCCCTCAACTAACACCTCTAATTTTTGGGTTGAAGTGGTTCTTTAACAAATTTGATATCGTATTCGTGTTCTTTTATTTATATTTGTGTTGTATAATGTCGACTTGAATCACCACTTTGATGCCTACCATTCAATAGCTATTCTATGCTGCTCAACAACGAGTTAACTTAGCGAGTCGTAGTAGATTCAAGTTTTTAATTATTTGTATTATGCGGCCAACGAGCTGAAAATAAAAAGTGTCACCAGATATCAAGGAAACTTATAGACCATCATTAATGTGTTAAGTTCTATTAATCATAATAAGTGGATCAAATATTATATCTTAATAAAAATAATTTAAAGTATTTGGGTTCATGTACCCTCTTGACTTATATAAACGACTTAATTCACCACTTTGATGCCTACACTTCAATTCAAGAGCATAATTCAATTCACGCACCAATGAGTTAACTTAGCGACAACCTATAACAAGACAATTTTTTATTATTTGTATTCCCAACAAATTGGATAATGATGTCACTACAAATGAAAGATATTTTTAGTTGAAAATAATTTAAGAGGCGCTTGATGTTAAGTAACTTCAATAATAATTGAAGGGTTTTGTCACATAGACATGTTAGGTAGGGGTAATCTCTACAACATGAGATTTCAATTCTACCCGACACGAAATTTTCGTGTTATGAAACTCGTCTTAATAAATGCGTGCCAACGAGCTGAAAATAGAAAAGTGTCACCAGATATCAAGGAAGCTTATGGACCATCATTAATATGTTAAGTTATATTAATCATAATAAGTTGATCAAATATTATATCTTAATAAAAATTTAAAGTATTTGGGTTCATGTAGTTTTTTTTTTGTTATATTGCAATCAGATTTGGTGCTTTATTCATTACCGATGAATGTAAAATTTCATCACACTTCAATATCTAACAGGAAAATTACAATTCACGCACCAATGAATTATGGGACAACCTATAACAAGACAATCTTTTACCATATCTCATCCCCAATGAATTCCCAACAAATTGGATAATGATGTCACTACAAATGAAAGACATTTTTAGTTGAAAATAATTTAAGAGGCGCTTGATGTTAAGTGACTTCAATAATAATTGAAGGGTTTCTGTTTTTTTAATAACTTTTTAGCAGTCTCTCTTTTTGTTAACGGTGAATAAAGTTAATATATATTATTTGAATTGTTTAAACATTCAAGTATTCAATGATATTATGGAAAAGGGTGCCCCAATAATTGGAAGCAATGCAAAATTCTTGAAGCCAGGTGGGTCGTTCACAGTGGTAGATGAATAGTACGTGGTACTGTCCTGCTACACCACGCACTCTCATAACAGCTCACTTACATGAAAATGAACCACCACTGTCACCCAATTATTTGCTTCACCGCAAATCAAAAGATACGTGGGACCCTCCTAAACTCCATTCAACGGTATCAAATCAATAAACTTCAATTAAACAGGTCCCACACTGTCCCTTTTCCTTCAATGTCTCGGACACCAATTTGCAGCCAGAAGACAAAAATGTGATTGTGATATTTATAATGGTCAGATTCACTTTCAATGCAATATCGACACGTGTCCTTCTTGGTTTGCATTTTATCTCTCTATATATATTCAATTTGCACTACATTCTCAATTGGTCATTGGGTCTATATATGTTATGTTTCTCTTCTAAACTTTTGAATATATATCAAAGCAAATAGAAGCATTGCACAATATGAGAGCACCAGCCATGTTAAGGAGCTTCTCCTTAAGGCAGTTTCAGCCAAGGGTGCTTCCGGTGGCTGTGGCCCCTTTGCCGGAGAAAACCCGATTCGACCGGGAACTCACGGCAGAGCTTGACAACCTTAGGTCACAAGGCACTGGTGGTGGTGAAATTGGATTAGCTCAATTGCTTGATGCTGCCATCACCACTCAGAAAATTGCCTTGGATTCTCTTGTGAACATTTGTTATATAGATGATGCTGACCGTGTGGCTGTTGATAAGTATCTAGAAGAAAACGTTGAGATTCTTGATGCATGCAATTACTTTATGGACAAAATGGAGAACATCAATGAGTATGTGGACTCACTAAGAGTGGTTTTACATTTGGTTGATAGTGGTAGTGCCAAGCCTAATGATGTGGCAGCAACGCGTGCATTGGAACTTTTGGAGTCATGTCAAAGTATAGAAAAGAGATGCAAATCAATGGGGAACCGTATTGGCTCTTGTTTCAAGAAATTGTTGAAGCAAAAGCTATGTCATGATGAAACAGAACTCAATGAGATCATGTGTGGTTCTAAGGCCATGGCCTTGTTATGTTGCAAGTTTCTTGAAATTGGTCTTTCATTTGATTCAAAAAGTGGATTCTTCCCCTCAATGAAACAGTCTCAGCCTACTAGTTCTTCATCGTGGTTGAAGTTGGTGCTGGAGTTGGCAAAGCAAGCAGAAGGAAGTGCTGAGAAGAAGCTGCAGAAAAAGAGATATTGTTTGTTGATGAATGAGTTGCAGCAGATAGTAACTGCAGCTCGAGATTTGAAAGAGCAGATTAAGGGTAAAAGGGAAATGGAGATGAAATATGCTGTTGAGAGACTAAAGATAAGTTGCAGGGAATTGGAGGATATGGTTGAGATTATTGAGGGAAGAGTAAAAGATTTGTATAAAATTTTGATTGATGTTAGGATGACTTTTTTGGGAATTATTTCCCAGAATTTTAAATTTTTTTAGATCTGATTAGAAATTAGAATAGCTAGGAAGCTTTGACAGGAATAATGCCACTTTGCTGACAGTTACTGATGTACATATTTTATATGAGATTTATTCACGATATAATTTATCCCCATAATTCTTTGTCATTAGTTTCTTCTTATCCATAATTATGAACTTAATATTGGGAAAAAATATCTAAGGTTACTTTAGACAACTTTGTCTAATATTCACCAAAATGAAGTTATTTTAAAATTAAAAAATTAAAATAGTAAAAACTATTATAATCCTGAAATAAATTAAAATTACAAACATAATCTGATTTTCGTCCCAAAACGACGTCATTTTAATGAACATTAAATAAAATCATCAAAAGTAATTTTTAGAAAAAAATGAACGCTAGTATTTTAAGGTGTTTAAGATATAATGATAGGCTCGTTTACATAACTAGTTGCTTAGTGCAATGAATGCGAATCTTCATATATTTTGACTCTACGGACCGATACTACATACTAAATTAGAGAGAATAGACAAGGGAAAAGGAAAATATATATGAAAATGTTTAAAAAGCACGAAAATTTGTAAAACGCACATGGGAAATGAATGAAGAAAAAGAGTGGTTGTGTTTTGTGTGGAAGTGACAAACGAATTCTCTCTCTCTCTCTCCACTCATTGATAAGCCCCACCTCATAACATTCTTCTTATAAATTCGTGCTAAAGAGCCTAACTTAAATATATCGAAAAATATATAAATTGAATATTAAAATTGAAACCAATTGTAAGTTGCTTGAAGAGAAAAATAAAGTTTATTCCTTCCGTAAAAGAAATAATGAATGAGACACTATTTCAAAACATCAATGGTTCTTTTTAAAGAAAAGTTCTCACTTGTGAAGCATATATCCCCTGAGAAAAAGACATTAATTGGTTCCATATGCAGTCCACCTGGGCTCATATTCCGAATTAGTATGGTATGGTTGCTGAAGAGAGGAACATCAATTGTGATCATACTCCAGCTCAAGTGGAAATGTGAAATGAACTTTAAGAATATGCTGGAATCAGGTTCATAAACTGCTAAGCACTAAGTGCATTGCAAGACACCTGTACGACAATTAGAGATTGAATTCTCGTACACTTTTTGAGATATGCTAATCATCGACATTACAAAAACCATAATAAGTTGTGTCTGACACTTTTTGAGATATGCTTATTAAATTCATCGACATTACAAAAAAATGATGATTATTATAAGTTTAGTTTCCATAAATAAAAATATTATTTAATATCAAAACGTATATATTAAAAAAATAAATTTCAGCAAAATATGGCCCATGCAGGTCTCGAACCTGCGACCTTCGCGTTATTAGCACGACGCTCTAACCAACTGAGCTAATAGGCCACGTGTTATTTTAATAGTTCAACAATAGTCATACCACTGTGCATACTAGTACAATGATGCGTTTAAGACACTGCTTCCGTTACCGTCATCTTGTTCATGTTAGGGTTTTCAGAGTTGCAGTGATCCTTCACTTCTTCCCTCGCTGGCGTTCACGCATCAAATAATGTGTTTTCAATAACCAAATTTTGAAGAAGATCGTGATTCCCACAACGTTTTTTATACCCTAACTCACGGAATCGACAGCATCGTGCGACACGGTACGATGTCTCGTTCCTTTCCCATAATCACATTGCACACTAAATCAAACGTTAAAAACACTCTCTTTTCATTCTGGGTTTGTTTATCTTTGCCTGCTTCGTGAGTTTTAGTTTTGGGGTTGTTTGTTTTCTCGGGTTTTGAATTTTCCGTGTGTTGATTTGTTTCATTGTTGGGGGAATTGTACTCTGTTATATGCATTGAGAATCTGACACAATTTGGCATGCTCAAATTGAGTGATGTTACTTACAGTGGCAATGGCTTACGTGGATGAGGAGGGTTCTTCTGGTTCTGGAGAAGATGTGAATATGTTGGATGGACACAAGCGTCACCCAGTTGTAGTACCGTCCGGTTCCGGTGGCCGGAAGCGAAGCCGGAAAGCTGCCGGAGACGCCATAGTCGATGCCATGCTGGAGATAGCAGCTGCTTCAAAGATGAGGGCAACTGCAATTTTGAAGAATGAGGACAGGTTCTCCATAAGCAAATGCATTAAGGTGTTGGATGAGTTGCAAGGTGTTGATGAACGGGTCTACTTTCTTGCTTTGGATTTGTTTGAGACTAACACTAGTGCCCGCGAGATTTTCATCTCTCTCAAGTGTGGAAAGAGATTGCCATGGTTGCAGGGCAAATGTGTTGTTTCCTCTAGTTGAAATTGATTGTGAAAATTCTTGGATTATGTTGAATAGGGTCCTATACCTTTTTTGGTACAGTCAACTTGATTGAAAGTGAGTTATGTGTATAGAGCACTTCCCCCTTCCCATGATTTCTAAATTATTATTGGGATTTCTGTTTTATGTGTGATTGGAAATTTGAAATGCTTTCTAAAGCTATGAACTAAATATTTCAGAATGATATATACTACTTCTTGTTCATTGGTACTCTCTTTAAGTTTATCTTTAGAGATACCACAATCAGGATGGATGACATTGGCCTAGAATTGGATGACATGGAACTCGTTCCAGCTGCTGCTGGCTACTATTACTATAGCTAGCGGGAGTGGATCCTCTCATGTGAAAAAGTGGTCATGTGGTCATGTGATTTGATCACAACCACTCATTGAAAAATTATACACTTTTCTCTCTCTTATCTCATCATCAATGTTGTGATCAAATCACATGACCACATGACCACTTTTTCACATAAGAGGATCCACTCCCTGGCAGCTTGCACAATTGAGCTGCACTTTATGCTCATTTATTTTGGTGGGGAAGGGTCTGTATCAGAATCACGTTTACTAAGACAGTCCTTGAGGAGTGAAACCAAGATCAAAATTTCCTTCAAATACCTAAAGGTTTGTTAGTATTTTATAACTATTGTTTTGGATTCAACATATGTTCATATCACAAATTAAATTAAACCTGTCCTGAATTTTTTCATTTTGATTGAATTTATTCTTTAGGAAGCGACAGTATTACCTTGTTGACATGGATGCTCAAATATTGAAGGGTTTATTGCTTTTTTTAAGGGGTACAGTACCAGGTTAGCAGCATTAGAGGTGCTAATCAGTTTAGTATGCAAAGGAGCTATTCAATCACAGGCACTGATGTCTGAGAAGTGCTATTGGGAGGTCATTTAATGTGTTGAAAACTAGGTTCCCAATTCTTAAACTTGCTCCTCAATGTGCCTTTCAAAGATTGAGCGAAGTAGTCATAGCTGCATGTGTTTTGCATAATTTTTAAGGGGGATCAGTTAATGAAATGTAAGACATTGATGAACTTCCTGATCTACACAAGAACAAATTGTACTCTCGTAGTGGGATTGGATTTCTGCTGCTATGTGAAATAACTTCCTAAAGAGAATGATTGGGACTCGTGGCTATAGAAATTTGTGGCTGGTAGCTTGATATTTTGGTTTGTTTCCAAAGACACATGTGACTTAATCATCTGCCTCTTAAGCCACAAATCTGGATTCTCTCTTCGAGTTCGTATTCAAATATTACTCGTAACCTAAAAACAGAGACTTGGCTGGCAACTAGAGCCATGGTTTGAGCTGTATATTCAATCATATACAACGTAGTAGTTGTGGTCAAAATGATAAAACTTAATAGTTGTCAAGTAATAAAATTTAGATCAGAAGAATGAAACTATTTTATCGTTTAAAGAATGTGTAACGCTAGTCACTATTAGTATCTTCGTCATTCTTAAGAAATTTTCTCCAAAACAATAACTCGAGAGTCAAGCGTCACTTAGGCCAGGCTTATATGTAAGTATCTCTGCATTCACCTTAGGTCACACGGCAGCTTTTGATTTTAAATTTATTTATTTTTATTTCTAAAGAGATCCTTTAACTGACAGGTGAAGATTAATCTATTCGAAACTCGAAATGAGAGATCACATTAAATGGATAAATCTCCCCCAACAAAGCTTTCTTTATACACACATAGTCAGAGATCAAATCCCTGTCAGCATGCTTAAGAAACTTAGCTTCGGATATTAATTTAGCATTGATACTTCAGTTGGCTAATATATTTTCCTCCAATTATTGAAGGAATGAGCAACAATGGCAAGCAAATTTTAAAGAAAACATACACAATGTAAAGCATTTTAACTTAAGACCAATAGCCAAGCCCCGTAAACTACAAAGCTTGGGTTTTAGTTACATGAAAGGACAATCTCTTTCCAATTAAGTACATGAATAAACACATTATATCATTCCACCATCACTCTTCTTAAAAAAGAAAGAAAAAAACATAAAAAGGGGTTATAAACTAATTCAGTCAAGGCACTAAATAAATAAATAAATTATTTCATTGACAAGAAATGCACCCGTGCAAGGGTATATTCCTTTCCTGCAATCCAAACACCAGTTTGCGACCATTGTACATCTTCCCAGTCCAAATTTTCCTCCAATACCTAAAAAGAAAGCGCAAATTTTCAATTGTGAAATAATTGAAAATACGAGAGTTTACATATTCATTCTTCAATTTGTTCATTGTAACATTTCAACTATAAGTACCAAATCGAGGGTTTATGCATGTGATGTTGAAGCAAGACAAACAATGGCCACAGCCCACATGTTATATATAACTTGCATGTAAATTGGCAAGTGGAGAAACGGGAGAAATGATTCATGCAAATGAGAGCTTGCAAATTTTCAAAACGCATTAACACTTGGCCAACAGGAAATTCCATGTGATTTCCCTCTGTCTCTTACTGGTAAAGAGACCCCTATCCCCCACCTCCCCTTCCACAGTCATACTCTTAATCTTAACAACAAATAAGAAAGTATACTATTAGATGCATGATGCAAACCTCTAATGGATATATAAGTCACAATGGAGAGGAGAAAATACTATATACATATCGTTCCCATGCAAGTGGCAAACAAATGAAGAGTGATTTAAAAATACCTCAACATGTTCAGGAGGCAGAGGAATGCCAATGGTACGCATCACGTTCTGTGGCAGAGGCTTCTTACAACGAGACCACCGGAATGCATCAATCATAACATTATAACAACCATTCTTTTCACCATTTGCGGAATGGGGGTGGTTAGACTTTTCTGTGCCTTGGTCATGCAACTGAGTTGCTGGCGTAGCCTTGACCATTTTGTCTCCAATAAAACAAAGCTCATATCTGCAAAGAATTAACTCATAATTAAAAGAACAGTAGGAAGTTTCTTCAGGACTTCAACAAGAGCCTCAGACTTTCAAGAAGATTATGGAGCGGACGAATACATTTCAAGACCTTAATAGTGAATTCTTTATATTTCACAAATTAACAGGTGGTTTAAAAGAAATTATAAATGAAAATAACTTTGATAACAGTGAAATTTTATTAAATATGGTTTTACATTTATAAGCATATCCCTGTTATATGTGACGTTTAACAAATAATGCAGTGACTTTTCAACATCAACATCAACATCAACATCAACATCACCTTTATCCCAAATTAATTGGGGTCGGTGGAATGCAGTGACTTTTATTAAGGGAAATTAAATATGAAGCCAATAATAGTTGAAATACAGATCGCTGTATAAGTACAAGTTCCATGTCAAAAATACCTGGACAAATGTGTCTCCAAATACAAAACTTCTCCCTTCTTCAAACGAGCAGATGTGTAGAGTGGCTTTTTTAGACCCTTATCAGCAACAATGTTTATACTATATTTGATCCTGATAATTACGAATATTATAATCATGAGATACGGATAAGTGAAAAAAAACTAAATCAAAATAAGCTGCAAAATATGTGTTGCATCCGGTATCTAATTTAGGATAAGAAATACTACAATCCATTCCAAATTGAACTGCCAAAAACAGATATTTTCAAATATTACCAAATAACACAATTTGGTTTATATTATTTTTGCGCTAGCACAGAAAACACAAAATTAGATTAACCTCTTTGCCAACAAAAAAAAAAGACATACCAAGGCTCGTTGCAGAGATTGTACTGTATTGTGACTTCTCGAACATATCTTTGCTGACGCGATGCATTCTGAAAAATAACAGCCACCATGTCATGGTAATAAATAGGTCTTTCTAGCTAGGCAAGCAGCACAAATCCCAGGCCTCAACACAAGTGAAACATAAAATTGCCAAATACAATTCTTTTATGGAGATTAATAACAGTTACTATCTATGGCAACCAATAGAAACCTGACCCAAGGAAAGTGCAAGACAGATCCAGTTAAAAAACAAAGCAGTTTTTGTTTGCATTAGTTGACCCCCTATTTCACAGCTTCTATGAAGTAGAGGAGTTACAGAAATATAATATAAAATATAAAACAACTAATGTGTCTTCACCAAATAACTTAAGCTTTTGGGTTAAAATGGCTCTTTATAAGAGGAAAATAAAAACAATAAATCAAGCTTAGGAAGCAAGGTTGCCAAACTCAGATCCAATAAGGAGGGGGTGGGTGTAACAGCCCCAAACCCTGTAGCAGATATTGTCCGCTTTGCCCCGCATTCAACTCTTTCTGATCAAACAGATACTTTAAATTTTTGTGGTTACTGTAGACAATAAATTCGGCACCGTATAGAAAGTGTTGCCAGATTCTCAATGCGAACACTATGCCCGCCCGCTCAAGATCATATCTTGGATAATTCTCTTCCTGCAGCTTTAACTGCCGAGAAACATAATCAATCATTTGACGTTGCTGAATCAATACACAGCCTAATCCAAACTTAGAAACATCATAGTATATTTCAAATTTACTTACAGGATCAGGCAAAATTAATACCGGAGTGTTAATTAACTTCTTTTTTAATTCCTGAAAACTCAATTCACATTCTTGGGTCCACACAAAGGGTTCCGATCACTAATGATACTTACAGGACACCATGAAGTTTCACAATCTCCCTTACATATAACCGAGCCAACTGCTCTGTAGAGAAACTCGTTTTGACTGGTATGAAATGTGCAGACTTTGTCAATCTGTCAACAACTACCCATATAGAATCAAAACCAGCCTGAGTTCTCGGTAATGCCACTACGAAATCCATAGAAATACCAACTCACTTCCATTCCGGAATATTCAAGGACTGCAGTAATCCATAGGGCTTCTTATTCTCAAACTCACATCGGTTGGAGAGGGTGGCCGGTATAGAGCGGACAATATCTGGTAGAGTCTAAGACTTACTGGAGACCTTTAGAGGTTCCAAGAGGCCTTCCTAGGGGGTGTCCCGAAGAAACAAACCCGTGCGTGCCGGTGGGCCCGAGGGTGGCCGGTACAGAACGGACAATATCTGGTAGAGTCTAAGACTTACTAGAGGTCTTTTGGGGGTAACCCCAGAACGTAAAACCGTGAGTTTCGGCGGGCCCGAGGGTGGCCGGGGCAAAGCGGACAATATCTGCTACAGGGTTTGGGGCTGTTACAGATGGTATCAGAGCCTGGTCCTGGACCGGTGTGTACAGCGGGGACGCTGTATTCCCAGTGGGGGAGGATGTAAAGTCCCACATCGGTTGGAGAGGGTGGCCGCTACAGAGCGGACAATATCTGGTAGAGTCTAAGACTTACTGGAGACCTTTAGAGGTTCCAAGAGGCCTTCCTAGGGGGTGTCCCGAAGAAACAAACCCGTGCGTACCGGTGGGCCCGAGGGTGGCCGGTACAGAGCAGACAATATCTGGTAGAGTCTAAGACTTACTAGAGGCCTTTTGGGGGTAACCCCAGAACGTAAAACCGTGAGTTTCGGCGGGCCCGAGGGTGGCCGGGGCAAAGCGGACAATATCTGCTACAGGGTTTGGGGCTGTTACAGTGGGAGAATCATATATTGTGCGATTGACATGGATCATAAGATCCTACTACACAACCCAAAAAATTATATTCAAACATATATATTCAACTGATCTCACAACAAAAGATTTCAACATCACAAAGTCATCAAATCTCTTGTAATATTTACCAAAACTTGATTGTCACAATAATAATACCACTCCCCGTTAAACTCCGACAAGCGAAGGTGGGGTGAGGGCAATCCTTGTTATACATAGCCCTACATATTTGCAAAGAAACTATTTCCTGAATCCAACCTCGTGACCTTTCAATCACAAATGACTAGTTTTACCACTGCTCCAGACTCGCTCTCTTATTGCCATAATAATAATAATAATAATATACCAAAAATAGAAAAACATAAAACCCCATATTCTCAATATGGAAATTTTTTCCCAAAATAATAAGATAAGACCCTTCGAGTTTCTCTCTCCTAAGATCCATAAAAATAAATTTTTGTTTCAATCACTACCATCAAGTCCCTTAGAAATCAAACACCAATTAAAAAAAATGAAAATTGTGCATAAAAGGAAGGAAAACCCAGACGAGGAAAACTCAGCACCAGAACTCCTCAATGGTGTCCAAGGTGTAAACCTTGCGAAGACAGGTTACCCAAGCAGCACCTTGCCAATGATTTATTATCGGACCAGAAGGTCCACTTCCTCTCTGGTTGTGCTTTAGCCATGTCTTTGGAACTGACATGCCATTGCTGCTGCAACCCCTTCAATGTGACTGCTTAGGTTGCCATCTCTCTCTTTCCTGCCCAAGGTTGTCAAACTCGAGATTCTATGCAAACTCGGAAGGGTGAACCAAAATCGTAAATCGTAACATGGGATACAAGTTATATTTATATATATGGGAAATTATTTTCTCCAACTATAGGAAATAACTATCTCATGTCACAAAGACAAAAAAAGACGTGCTTGCAATTTCTTTTTTATTTTTCTTTAACTTGTGGGCTACACATTTCTTATTAGTGTAGGGAAAAAAACTTCTCTCATGTTAAATGAGAGAAGTATTACCCTATATACATTTATATGCATATAAAGTAATATAATAAGCAGCAAGCAGTATTGAGAAAAAAAAAAACTTACCACTATTCAAGTAAATCTAATTTGGACTAATTTGATTTTTCAATGTGGACTAATTTGATTTTTCAAGTAAATTAAAAAGGAAAAAAAGAAAAGAAAAAAGAGGAAACAGAGGCAAAAATAAGAAAAAAATAAAAAACTAATGTGGTTTATCAAATAAAAAAAATTGGTTAAGTAATAACAGAGGCAGAAGCTGAGGATCAGATATTCAAGTAAAATGAAAGAAAACAAAAAAACATATCGACGAAGCCACAAAGGTAAACAGATGCATAAACGAAACGAAGCAGAGGCAGCGAATAAGAGATAGAGACAGAACACCATCCGGCGACGGCGCGACGGCGAAGGCATGATGGCGAATCTTGGGAACGGAGCACGTGGAGAACGCACGCACACACACAGAGAGGGACGACCGGAGTAGGAGAAGACGGTGGAGCGCAGCCAAGCCCGATGGTGGAGCAAGAGGAGTCTTCTCTCACAGAGCAGGAACGGTGGCAGCTTCCTCCAGGTATTTAGGGTTTTTTGGTATTGAAAAATCCCATTTATTCGATGGATTTCGGGTCAAAAAATTCGGGTCCATGGGTCACTCTGTTTTTGGTGGAATCGTTTAACTCGTACAAGCTTACGAGTTTGCCAAAAAACATGACGTCCCTCCCGAGTCAATGCCAAAAATGAGTTTATGGTGAATCGGGATCGTTGAGGGTGTTCAAAAGCGTAAACTCATACGAGTTTATGGTGAATCGGGATCATTGAGGGTGTTCAAAAGCGTAAACTCGTACTAGTTTACGAGTTTACCTGCGAGTTTGACAACCATGCTCCCACCCCCCTCCAAGTCTAAGAAGAATAGAGAAATTGGATGAGTCAGGTTATGCTTTGCATGGTTTGTTCGCTTTGTTTTATGGGTCTTTTTTAGGTCTGGAATTTTTCAGGATTGCCGCGACAGTGGCATCACACATCCCACCAATTTTATGATCTAAGACGGTGATCCCACCCGATCTTGCTATCAATTTGGTTCGCTAGAGGTCAAAAAATTGTAGGATCGTACAATCCCACGATCTAGCTCACAATCTTGACAACCATGTTAGGAAGCCGAAACAATACACAATTTTTCAAGCTAATTTAATCAATTGAACATTCCAAATACAGCAGCAATTAAAAAACCAAAACTTTTAATTTTTCATAAAAAGGAATCAACACAATATATGCTTGAATTATTGAGAAACACAAATGCAAGTTGCATATATGAAACAGAATAAACAAAGTATTAAGCAAACACAAGAATTTATAATAAAATTAATCAATATAAACAAAGCAGGTATGGATCACAATCTAAGATCTTAAATAATTATCGATTAAATTTTGCAGGCAAAAGTTTTGCTTATTATAAGATGCTGGACAAACCGAAGCTGCAGCTCTGGTAGTTATTGTGCGCTCAACAGCCACTGGAGCAAGGGTGGGCTCAACAGTTGATGCATGTGTAAGGCATGGTTCAAGATCAATAGTTCCACCTCCTTTCTGAAGATTAACCAAATGAGCAGTTAAATATTAAGTTTTTAATATTGATACATACCGAATCCAACCAATGATAAATTTATACATATATATCCATGTAATGTAAAGATGCAGGTGTCAATATGTAAATGTGCAGACCAATTTTAAGCACATGCACTTCTTACACCCCAAATTAGGAAGTTTAGCATGTTATGAAAACAGTAATGAAGCATTTATCAGAAACTTATCTGAAAACACGAGATATCAAAATCAAAAAAGGATATTATATTTGTTATGGAAAATAATGTTGTAGTATATATGGCAACATCTAAAGCATGTGAGGCTGCAAATAAGACAGCAGATAACTTCGTGGGACAAAAATTGCAAAGGACAATAGGAGATTTTGCAGGGCTACAATTACTACCTTCACAATGCAACACCGCTCAACTCGATAACTACAGCCAATTGCTGCACCCCAAGCACGGGAACGTACATTGTTTCTCAGTGTAGAAATATAGCCTGGTGTTAAACACATAATTACTATCTTTAGATTACCCAATAAAGCTTCAAAGGAAAAACAGTATCAGAAAATGCAAAAGCAGAAGGGAAACAAACAAAACTGGCTAATGGCTAATTTGCCCACTATAAGTATATGAAAATAAATAAATACACAAAAGTCCAAGAAAGTAGCTATGCACATATAATTAACTAAGTTTCAAGAGGGTGCTTGGTGCAGTAGGCATGACTGTGTGATACAAGAAGTACCGCTATCTTCTTTTGGTAATTGGTTCATGAAGTCCCTTCCTAATAATATCCCAGAGAGATATTCCAGATTCAAATTGGAGGGTAAACAGGTATCAAGCAAGCATCAAATTGGTTGGAGACGGGATCATTGGTTTTTCCAAAAGAATTGGTGCCTTTAAACAGCCTGGAGATATGGGGTATTATAATGTGTCTTCAAAGTTCAAAGTCTTCAAACGAATAGCTCTCAATTATTTTTCACTCTCAATTATTTTGCCACTAAACAATCTGTCTCAATTTCTTTGGCCAATTGCGTAAGAACCTGGCTAAACAAAGACAGGCAAGTCAGCCTCTCAAACTCATAGACTAGGAAATATGTATGCTGAGTAAAAGCTCCAAACAAGTTGGATTAAAGATTTGTAACGAGCCCCATCCTCACCTCCTATTTCTGCTCCTAGCTGATTCTGTAGGGACACTTGCTTCAGTTCTGTAATTTTCTCTGAAGCCTTGGTCCACCCACCCCCCTCCCCCCAAAATAAAAAATTATATGTAAATAAAAATAAAAAATCCCAAGACCAAGGCTCTGAACCTCAATGCAAAACCTTCTAGACTTAGAAATGCCCAAGACTTCTGATTCCTATCATTTTAATTTTCTTGGTATAATATTTAAAATCACCCGATTCTTTCAAATAGGTCCTGCAAATCTATCCTAATTCCTAAGGATAATAATGGTCAGCCATCAATATGTCCTTCGTGCTCTTCCTTGCTTCCTTCAACATTATGTCTCCTTGACTTCCTTCAATTTAACACATTGATTTTGTATGACAAATAATCCATATTTGTTATCGATGAAGCGTTTCAGAGTCATAATCAAATATGTAACGATGTACATGTTTCTCTTTTTTATTTTCCTCTGGTAAATGTTTTTTCCCTATATTTCTCTGGTGTCAAATGACTTGCATGTTTATCAAGCAAAATTTGAGGCATTAAATGCTACCAGTTTCATGAGCATATAAGCCACTTACTCTCGCTCTCTCTCCTGTCCCATCCTTTCTTCTGAAGCAACATAATTCACATTTAATATTCAGAACCACAAATAAAAATCCAAAACTAGCACCTATAATCTTAAAAACTCTAAACGAGATCCGGTTCCTTTTACTTAATTGTTTTCCTTTCCTTTTACTCAATACTTATATAATAGTTAATAGTATGTTCAGATCATTTTAGACCCATATTTAATGATTTTGAAAAGAACAACCCAATCATAAACCCTCTAAAATAGCTTAATGGAAAACTGCATTTCAACTTAAGAGATTTGAAATACTCACCGTATAAGCAAAAAACTTGTCAAGAGCCTAAATCTAAATGTACTTCCCAACTAGTGGAAAAAGGCTTTTGCTGGTGTTGTTGTTGTGTCATATAAGCCAAAACTATGACAATACATCACACATATATTCTATATTCTTACTTCAAGACCACTTATATGTAATCAAATGTTATTGAAGACAATGGTGCCAAGGGATGATTATCATCTTTCTGATTTATAACAGGCTAGGTAAGCTGAATAGACGTACAATCTTGAGGAGGTAGCACCCGAATGGTTGCGCGCAATTCTTGTATGGCTGCAGGAGGAGGAGATGCTGTTGGGCTACTGTAACCTGTATGCATGAGCACTATGCGACAAAATTGCAATATTAATACTCACATCAAACTTGTGACCTCGTGTCATTTTTAAGAAAAAGCTAATGCATCCTTCTTGTAAAGACACATACCAGCAACAAGATCCGAGTCATATGTATACACATCAGTCCCCCAAAGCTGGCCACCTCTGACCTGAATGTAACAATGTAACTTTCAAGACATGGTATAGCATCAATAGGAAAATCATATTTAAATCATATCGGGCGTGTTTAAATTTTAAAGATAGACAGACTTAGAGAGAAAAGGAAAATAAGCAAATAAAAGACTTTCGTCTCATCAAATCATTAACATTAAAAAAAAAAAGATTGAAAAGAAAAGGGGACAACAACTAGGCATAAAAAAGTGAATTTCTTCCACTTTAACACACAAATCAGCCATGCATAATTTTATTTTATTAGAATTGAAAATTAAATACTACCTCCATTTCAAAATATCTGTGTTTAAGTTGTTTACACAAGGATTAAAAACCATTAAATACCCTCAATAATAAACCACATTTGACTAAATTATCCTCACTCCATTACTGCTCTTTCTCATTCCATTCAGAGGAGATACCAAGAGACAAGGATAAAGGGGGCAAAGAAATAATTATTAATTAATACCTTCTTGGATTTCTAAAGTGCGAGACAAAATGAAACAAAATTCATTTTTCTAACTCCACATCATCAGCAATTTCAAAGAGATTTCAACCAGGTTTGACTCACACTAGTTACTCAGATGACCAGACTGGGCTGTAGAACAAGTCCTGTTTATTTGGGTAAACCACCCAGTCTAGTCCAATCTTCATTGCATCAATATTTCTTTCTCTAACATGGAGGCTTAATTTTTATCTCAAGGATATGGAATAAAGCAGTACAGTTGACAAATCATGTATCCTAATCATCACCAATCTAATTAATTTCAAGTGAGCAGTGTAAAAAGCATGCTGTAGGGCAGAAGTGTCGGAAGGCTTAGATACTGAAAACAATTCAAAATCAATTGAAAAGTTCAGACCTATAGTTGTTTGGTTGTAAAAATACTCTAGCAAGCAACGATCTTAATCTTCTAAGGACTTCTAGAAGATAGGTCACATAGCTACTTGACAAAAAAAAATGCAGAACATGCAGGTGGAACTATGGAAGAAGCAGAAGATTCAGATAAATCAAAAGGTACCAGATAATTGGCAGAATATGGATATTGATGTCTCAGAGCATCCTGGATGAATAGACAAACAAAATTTCAAAAATATTCAACTCTAAGAATGGTAATTTTACAACTAAATTTAAACCAAATAATCTGAGAGAGAGAATCCCAATTTAAATATTCAACATTTTAGAATCAATGATATTTAAATAATTTGACAGTGAAATTTGTGAAAAAGCACAACTAATAATTTGTTCCAACCTCAGGGTTCCTAGAGGACTCAGAATCCCAATTTTACAACTAAATTTAAACCAAATCTTCTAAACACCAAAATAAAGGCCCAAATAGTATCATGTAGAGAGAGAGAGAGAGAGAGAGAGAGAGGGAGAACGAAAGAGAAGAGAGTTTGCGGGGGGGGGGGGGGGGGGGGGGGGGGGGGAATCACACTATGGTTAAGTTAAGAAAGAACTGAAAATTACCATAACTATGACTGAACATTTTAGAAACAGCAAAACATACACTATTTCAATTAAAAGGGGAGAAGATGACTCCCTCATACTTTTCAAATAATTAATTTCAATTACCTAGCAAAAAGCAATTACTTTACCAAAAATGAACCATAATTGAATTTTGGCCAACATCTTGACCACCTAGATGGCAATCACTCGTTTCTATTGTTTCATCAACTACTCTCTCTCTCTCTCTATCTATATATATACACACACACATCAGAAAATATTTTTTGCATAATTTTTGCTGTCCTTCATGAACAAAGGCAACACTATCCTTTGGGAAAGTTCAGAACCCAAACATAAAAATCAAAGGAATAGGTTATTTTACCTACCTTTTTTTTCTGCCCACCTTTGTCTACCGCTCTTCAATACCATTAGATCAGAATCTCAACTACCTTTATCATTTCTCTCTCCTATTGAGATTCTGATCTAATGGTGTTAGAGAGTGGTAGACAAAGGTGGGCAGAAAAAAAGGTAGGTAGAATAACCTATCCCAAGATCAAAAGTTTATCAGACAAACCCAAAAAAGAATGTTCAGTAATAGGGAAATGGGCCTTTCAATATTGAAACAAAACCATATCAAAGGGAAGATATGGGCATTTATAAGTTTTGGAACAAACCAGCTCTTTATAAAGGACCTCCAATAGTTTCCAGAACATGAAAATTATTGAAAATGGCCAATTACAATCCAAGCTACAACTACAGGAACTACTATAGTAGTCTAAAACGTGTTAAATGCAGAAGCAAAAAGGTTAACATCTGTATTTTAGTATATTAACAAATTTATGCTTAATGGCAAGGAAGAATCTACAAGAACTATCAATGAAAGTCAATTAAAAATTTGTAAATGGACTATAAACATTGCATTCACTGCATCAACAACAAGCATAAGAAAAAGCAAAGGTAAATTGAAAATGAAAAAAAATAGAGGGAAGAGCCATGTAAAATAATTTTATAAGAATACAAGATCAAAATCATTTGAAGAGCATGATCATCTGCCACTATGTATCAAAATCCTCAAACTTTTCTTTGACAAATAACAAAATAACAAAAATATGCTATCTTACATGGTGTAACATGCAAGTACAAGTATACAAACATCAGAAAACCTAAAAAATAAATCAAGAGAAAACAAAACAAGCAACAAAGACTTCACTACCATCAAATAAGCAGGAGAAAAAGTCATCAATGTAATGAAACAGAAAGCCAAAAACACCCCCTCCCCAACAAAAAAAAAAAAAGCACACGCACACAAAAAGATGAAATAATGGCACTCATTCATCAAATTTACAATGAGAAAAAAAAAAAAACTTACTTTGCGGTTTGTAGCAGTTACATACTCAGACGGTATACAAATTTCCAGAGTGGGGCCGTTATTAGAGCTTTCACCATTTTTTTCCATTTGAGATTGAGATGATTCATATTCCTTCCACAACTTTATCAGTTCTTGCATGCTTTCACCAACTTTATAAACAACAGAAGAAACCTCTAATTTACCTGAAATACCAGAAGCTATATATAACGGACAAGCAAAGGTAACGGTAGCTCATCACACAATTGGTTAGGAAATGATAATAGTATCACATCACACGACACATTAAGAAGGAAGCGTAATTAGATGAATAAATATGAATGAAGAGATTATATCATAAAATATAAAGCAATCGGGATAATAAAAGAAATTTCTGCTGAATCCCGTAATACTTCATGAAGGCACAAATTCAGTAGTCTCACGTTAAATCAAGCCAGTGACACAAAATAACAGCATACCTTGAGACCTGCAAAATATATAGCCACGTATAATTACTAAAAAGGAATATAGTATGAAGGACCTTAATTAAAAACAGCATAAAAGTAGGATCCAATCAATAAAGATAAAGAAACTTCTATTGAATGGAATTATGAAGCTTCAATTTTTTATCACTGAAACAAATGACATAAATTAAAAATAAAATGTATGAACAATTTCATAAGATATTTGACAGAAAAGATAGTTATTGGATAGCCAAGTTTGCAAACAATGAAAATCCAAGAAAGGTAAAGGAAGAAAGTACCCTTCATTCTCTTGGGTAAGGGATCTGAAACGAGGCTCCTGATTAGGTACCTGAGGAATTCCCCTCGATCGTTGTATCCTCTTCCGGTGCTGACCACTATAATTATAGTTTTCCTTCTCCTTCTCTATCGGTCGTTCCCCTTCAGCACATCCATCATCTGATTCCTTGCCAGAGTACCTAATACGCTTGTCAGACTTGTCTCCTTCTAAATCAGCATCCCTTTCTTTTCTCTTCTCTCTAGCTTCTTTATCAACATTTTTCCAGCTATCAACATCTTTTTGTCTCTTCTGTCCCGGTAACACAATTTCTTGTTCGGGCAGTTTAACTGATCCATCAACAGGTTCCTTCATGTTATTTGGAACCTCTTTCTCCATTCCATTCCATGATTCCCTCTTCATCTGATCCTTTTCCCTCTCATTTAAAATTTCTTTCTCTTTTGGAAGATCTTTTTTCTCCCTCTCCGACATTTCTACATCTCTATCTTCCTTGGCAGATTCTTTACAGTCAACACTAGAATTGCTAACTTGTGTACTGTTCCTACGATCACTTTTTTCCTTTTCTCTCTCCCCCCAGTCCCGATGCTTTACATCCTTTCTTTTTCTATCTTTTTCTTTAGATCTATCATCAACTCTAGAATCAAGTTTGTTCTCCCCAACAGCTGCATGAGCTTCCACATAATCCCTTTCTTCTGCTGTTGAACTCTCCTTCCCAACCTCAAGTGAACCTTGCATATTGCCATGTAACATATGCAAGGTGTCCAAACTCCCAGTAGGGGCATCAGAGTATCTTTTCCCCCTATGGTACTCTTTAGAATCTTTCCGATTCAAGTGACTGCTAACCACGCTACAGCTGTCCTTTTCTGTGTTAATGTCACCTTTCGAATCATTATGACTATCCCGATCATGTCTCAAATCCTTATTGTCATCTCCTCTCCCTTCAACAGGGACATCCTTTTCACTCTTAGCACTCTGAGGATCCCTTCTTTCACCCAACAATTCCTTCTCTCTCTTCGTATCGCGACCCTCAAACTGGAGATCTCTACCCTCCTTGGAATCCCTTGATTCTATCCTGCTCTCAGTACCAACAGGATGATCTGCATGAGAATCATTTGCAGATGATGGCATCCGATGCACTGAATGAAGAGGAGATCTTCTATCTACATCACGAAATTCAGTTCGGAGCACTTTTGCCGCCCGGGAATCCTGACTTATATCATAAGACATATGGTTCTCATTTGAAACTGTCGATGAAACCAACTTGGAATATGTACCAGAATCTTCATGCGGCTGCTTTGAAGATAGATGAACAGACTCTTCACGAGATCTCTTAGGTGTTCCACTCATAGTGAAAACCCAACACAGTCGTAAAACTCAAAAGGAAGTAATCTGACAGCCAAAAGGATTCCTATCTCTGCTGTCTGTTTGCTATATGAAAATCCGCAACTGCGAGCCAAAAAAATTAATAAAAGTAAATAAAAAATTTGGAAACCGTACAAGGCCACAAGAAATTTTACAAGCATTCAAAATTATTATACTGGAAATGCATTACCTCATTGGAACACAATAAAAAAATAAAAAAAACCACTCCCCGTTATACCCGACTAGTGAGTATACTGGAAATGCATTACCTCATTGGCACACAATAAATAAATAAAAAAAACCACTCCCCGTTATACCCGACTAGTGAGTGTGGGGTGGAAGAAATCCTTGTAGTCAATCTTACCCTGGCATAATTGCAAAGAGGCTGTTTTCTGGATTCAAACCCATGACCTTTCAGTCATAAAGGAACAATTTTACCACTGCTCCGGTTTCCTGGATTGGAACACAATAAATATATATATACATAAAAAAAACCCTCCCCGTTAAACCCGACTAGCGAGTGTGGGGTGGAGGTAATCCTTGTGCGCAGCTTTACCCTTGCATAATTGCAAAGAGGCTGCTGGATTTGAACCCATGACCTTTCAGAAAAAGGAACAACTGATCTGGAAAACGGTAATTGATGAAGCAAAATCCCCGATATAGTGAGCATCAAATCAAATTAACAACGTATAAAAGCAAATTATAAATTCCAATTTGAAAAGTTTTAATTTTTTTTCTCAGACACCGTTGCAACTACGGTTAAAACACCATAACAAGTGAGTGGGCATAGCAAAAGAAAGAGCGTAGAATAACAAATGGCGATGAGTCAAAACTAAAAATTATATAGCAGTAATAGAACTCGAAACCAAATGACCTAATTTATAATGATCGACAGGTAAAGCAAGCATATACATAAAAATACCTAACCTCAAAAAAAAGTTGAAGAAGGGAAACAAGAAACAACTTTTTGTGAAACCCAATTCAACTTTATACTAACCACCAATGCTAGAAAGGAAAGGAAGAGAAAACGGAGAAAAGAAGGAAACAATACAATACATTCAGAAAACCCTATAAATTCTGCTTTCTTTTTTCTTTTTCATTAATTTCTTCACCTTGGTTATTGGCGATATACGACACTAGTGTGCACAGAGTAATGTGTCTCCCTCGGTCGTTTGTTTGAGTTGTGTATCTCGCTTCGGTTGCCGTCGTTTAATGTTATAATTGTTGCCTTTCACACATCAGAAACAAAATCAAATCAGAACAAGTCAGATGCCCATGCAAGCGAAACACGAGTGTTTAAATAAGTGTTGGCGTTCCCTTGCAGCACTTGTTTGCTTCTCCGTTTTTTTAATTCTAGAAAAAACAGGGTTATGTCTTTTTCTTTCTTTCCGTTTTGCTGACCTAAACTATGGGCTTAAATAAACGGGCCATATCTTTAAAGATTTTTTTTTTTTACGGATTTCGAACTGGTTTTATAAAAATTATGTCGTAGGAAAAGTGATTGTGTTATGTTATAGATATTCATTTTGTGTGCCGAAATTTTATTTTATTTTTTTGCTGTGGGCCCCACAAAATATTGTGTGTATAGGAAATTTTTTGTTGTAATGTTAAATGATAGATTATAAACTCATCTTTATAATAAACTCACACATCAAATATGGGAAGAGTGTTTATCCTTTTAAATGACACAATTTATATCTTTTCACTCTCACAAAAAAGTGGGACCCACACCTTTATTTATTTTTTGTTCTTTCTCTACTCCTTTATCTATCTCTTTCTCTCTCTTAAAATGACATAATTTTACATCCTTTAAAATGACACACATTTTACCCATCAAATATTCGTAGTTTAATTTTAAACAAGGATATTATATTTGCCATCTCTTTTCCTTTACAATCAATAGATAGTATTTAATACTATTTTGTAATTGTTGATTTGATGTTAACTCAACGTTAAAAAAATAGTCATAAAATATTATAAGAGAAAATATGTTGTAAATACAATCTTTTCCAATTTTAAATAGTCAAAGCACTTGATGTACAAAATAAACTTATATCATATTCTTTAAGTTCATCATATAAAAACATAATTGAGATATTTGGAATGTATGATTTTCACATAATTAGGGATGTTAACATTTCTTGATAATGATATTTGATTTGTAAACTTTGAATGTGGTGGTTTTTCTAATCTCTTTCTCCTTTTAATTCAATGTTCTTTCTTAATTATTGATTGGAAAGTAAAATGACATTCTTTATGGATAGAGGATAAGAAATAATGCATTGTTTCGTACCATTATGTAGAAGAAAACTTATTCTCATATGCTTTTTATAATTGCTCCCATCAAGAGTTATTTCATCCCTCATAAATTCTCACATCAATCGTCATAATTACCTTTTGACTCTTAATATGTTTTACCAAATAATACATTTAATTCCTAAACACATTTCAACATTATTCCACTGGGTTCATGTAATAAATATCATTCCATATTTTAATAAAATATCAAATTTAATGTGCACAATTTGACTAATAATTTTATGCATTGATTTCTTCATAAGTTATACTTAGGAACAAAGCTAATAAGAGGAATCAACATTATGAAATGACATAATTTATTCTACACACGACAAAACTTTAGTTTATTGTGTTTTTAGGCACAATATCATATTATATAGTAAAAAATATGAAAACTTAGGATTATTTGATGAAAAAGCATAAAAATTGAATTAGGAACCAACATAAATGATTCTTCCTTGTTTTAAAGGAAGAATGATATGAATTGGAGCAAGACCAAAGTTAAAGGACATGGAGTACAAGATCGAAGATCAAAGAAGTCCTTAAAGCGCGTTCTAAAAGAAAATTCAAGACTGGAAAAATGCGCAAAACACTTAGAAATAACTAATATCTTCCGGAAGAGCAAGCTATCATGCAGAAATTTCCTTTCGAAGAGCGCGGTAAAGCGTGCTCACATGATTTTGTTATATGTTTCAAGAGCGCTTAAGCACCTTGTTGTGGTCCAACTCAGGCCAATTTGTGGAATTAACATAGGGCACGGATCTTACACATATAGAAGGGATTTTGAGAACCAACCAAGGACTTTTTGGACAAATTTGAAGAGATGAATCTTGTTTTGGTGATAGAAGCGTGTCCTTCATACTTTGGAGCACTAAAGGTGAGTGGAATTCAAGAATACACTGGGGACTTTGAAGATTTACAACGCCATCCCACAAATGGAGTTTGGGGAAGCTTTGTCTTTTTCTTGTGCTTTTGAATTTGCTATGCTAGGCAAGATTTCTTTGTAGTTAGAGTTAGATGAAACCCAATTGGACCTTTGTGAGTACAGATTAAATGCTTATCGTAATTTTCCTTTATATATTGCATGAATTTATCTATTCTTAATGCCTTCTACGAGTTTGATATTGTAGATTGATTTAAGGTGATTGTATGACGATAAGAATATTAGTGCATGAACCTTGCGTGATAAAATCATCATAATTGATAATTCTTATGATTCTATGAATAGACACAGGGTAATTATACAATATTGTTATCCTTTATCTTAATGTTATAGCCGGGGAACTATAGTTCTTTCAAGATCATAAATAATTAGGGTGTTAATTAAGAGTTTAATTCATAACATAAATGCGAAATTGAGGAAAACCGATTGTCAAAATAATCTTCAAATTACTTTCTTGCGTTATTAATCTGTTATTTTGTTATTGTTTGGTTTTTAAATCCAATTCAAACATTCTTGTTTTTGGTTGTCCAACTAAAGTGAAAATAGTGAACTAGTGATTGAAATTATAATTCTCATGGAAACGGTCTCGTACTTTGATACACTTTATTACTTTTTATGGTCAGTGCACTTGCTGAAGTAGCAACAATACACTAATATGTTGACTCTTCTTCCTAATATGAAAAATTAATGGAAATTATATAATCACGTCCAATAATATTATCTTCATTAGGTTCAAGTTCCGTAAACATATATATAAATGAGACACAATCAACTTACATTGGTGTAAGAATAATAAATTTTACATTCAATTTAAGTTGTTAATTTTCATATATTTGATGGCTCTAATTAATCGGATATTAATAATTAATTAATTAATGTGTCTCAATAAATTACAATTGCCTGATGTATGAGAATCAATAGCTTGAGATTGAATGTAAGTTGACTATGTCCCTACTTATATAGCGGAAGGACCCATTTATAAATTTTTTTATAAATTTTTCCAAATTACATTATATACTCTCGGAAATACATAGTGTAAAACCTAGTGTAGTTTCAAGAGTACATAGTGTAGTTTATAAATATATATATATATATATATTAATGAGTTTAGAATGTTAATAATATTCATAATAATTGATAAATTAGCCATTAAACTATTGATTTGATCATATAATCGACCAACTGCCTTTTGTTTCAACTATTCAATATTTAAGGTGTTTTCTATAATCACCTTAATTTTGTTGTTGTTTAGTTTGGCTCATTAAGTTGTCATTTCTTTACTGTATGATAAGAGCATTCTCATATTGGCACATAATTTATACCAAGTCTATGCAGGAACAAAGTGTAAAAGTTCCCCACCAATATTTTTTTTGTTTTTTTTTTTGGATAACTAAAAGTTTCATTTCTCAAACTAGGTTGCATGGATTTAGAATAATTCACTTCGATGGACACAAGCGATAATAGATAAATGGGCCAAGAAATAAGTTTGTGTTTGTTTGTTTGTTTTTTTTTTTTTGGTATAAAGTTTGTGTTTGTTTGGTTTACTGAAAAAAGTGAAAAATAAACTACATGCTGGGCCCCTTTGGGCCATTATCCATTTGAATTATTCAAACCCTAAAAAGCCCCCAACATTCAAAGCCCGAAACCGTAGCATTGTCATTGCAACTCTAAAACACCTGAGAGAAATCTCAGTGGCCACTACCCAACATCTAACGTTAACATCTTTCTTCTTGTTCCACAACAATCTCTGTTTTTTCCACCTATGGCCACCAGGTATGCGTATTCTCTGTTTTCTCTCTCATTTTTCCATTCATTTTCCTGGAAAACATAACGAGACTAGACTAAAGGGTATGCGGAAAATCGAGGCTTTCACACCCTCACCCATTAAAGTTGTTAACTTTCCGTCATTGTTAAACAATACCAAGGCAAAACATGAGTGGCTCTTGATTTACCTATTTGCTATACATGCTGCAAGTCAATTTTTTTTTTTTTTTTTTTTTTACTTTTCCCACCAAACAGAGCACGTGTTTGTGTTTTTGCCTCTGAACAACTTGCTCTCTTTGTTTTTTCTGCATAGGCGTATGAGGGCATTCAAGCGGTGGATGAAGTCTCAGGGATTCGAATGGAGCGATGCATTGGAGTTTGTGGACACCCCAGAAGAGGGAATAGCTGTGAGAGCTTTGTGCCAATTGAAGGAATGTGATGTTGTGGCCAAGATGCCAAAGGAAGCTTGCCTTACCATCAAGACCAGTGGGGCACGTGAGATCATTGAAGATGCTGGTTTGGATGGTCATATGGGGTTAGCATTTGCCATCATGTATGAGAGAAGCTTGGGTGGTGACTCCCCCTGGGCTGGGTACCTTCAGCTTTTGCCTCACCAAGAGTGCTTGCCATTGGTTTGGACCCTCAATGAAGTAAACGCCCTTTTGTGTGGTACTGAGCTTCACCAGGTATACCTTATGTTATAGAGCTAAAGTAATCTTTAGGGATGGATTAAAGTTGACCATATAGAAATATGATAATGTATGTTTGTGTTTGTTGATTGCTTATTCGTCTTTGCTCTAGTATACTTGTTTGAAAATGGCTAGAGTATAGTGTTTGTTTCTTGATATAATTTTTACTTTTTAGTCTGTCTTTTAAGTACAGTTTATGAATCCCTTGTTTTTCTTTTGACATATGCATACGAGAATAGCATTGGAACCTTCATAATATGAATTATGTCAAGTAATTTTCCAGTTTACTTTTTGTTCTTTATTTGCTCTGGCTGGGGTTCAATTAATGTATATTAGATTTCACAGTTATGTCCTTTGAAAGGTAGTTTGAACGTTAGAGAAGAATAAGGGTACATATTAATAAGTTTATAATGCTGATTGCTGAGTGGACCCTGCACTTATAAGGGAAGTAAAATGAAAGAATATCTGAGTAATTGTGAACGGCACTGCATTTAAAATTTCCAAGATATTTTTATGACTGTTCTTTTAGTCCTTGGCATCAAACTAGTGTTTTGAAATACAAAACTATGTGCTTTGCCGTTCATGAAAATTTTCTGATCTCTTACAACTGTAGGCAGGCAGTGCAAGAAGAAAAAGCTCTAATGCATGAGGACTGGAAAGAGAATATCCTGCCCCTATTGGATTTGGCACCTTCAAAGCTTAACCCAAAATTATTTGGTATAGAAGAATACTTTGCAGCAAAAAGTCTTATTTCTTCACGATCTTTCGCGATTGATGATTACCATGGTTTTGGCATGGTTCCCTTGGCAGATCTGTAAGTAAAGCCTCTGGTGGTTACCATGGTTTTCTTCACTAGTCTCAGATTACCCCTTTGTTATTACCAGATCTGAAGACTTTTTTATTCTAATGATTTCTATGTTGTCCTCTGCTCCAGATTCAATCATAAAACAGGTGCTGAAGATGTACATTTCACAGCTATGCCCTCTAATTATGCATCTGACAATGACATTGATGTTAATAACAATGATGAGGGGATCATTGATGAAGAAGCATTGGCTCAAAATTCCTCTATAGATATGACTGAGTTAAATACTGCTCATGTTGAGAACTGCGTTGATGGCAACTCGGAGTATTCTTCAGATATGGAGGGTGATCCTTCAATGCTGGAGATGATCATGATAAAAGATGTCAACAGTGGAGCTGAGGTAAGAACTTTCCTTTCAGTTATGTGGTTTTTCTTTACTTCCATTGGTAAGTGATCAGTCTTGAATAATTTCACGTGTATTTATTTACATCCTTTTGATAGTTTTGGAAATATGGTTTTCATTTCAATTTGAAATGTTCAACGACCTCCAATGTCAATATGCTACTCTTGATGCAAGTTATTATATATAGTTTTCTGATCCATCGACCTCTAATTCTTCCTTTGAAGGTACTTTAATACTTACGTGTTCCTCTTGTCTATCAGGTATTTAATACATACGGGTTATTGGGTAATGCTGCTTTGCTTCATAGATATGGATTTACTGAGCAAGATAATCCCTATGATATTGTGAACATTGATTTGGAACTGGTACTTCAGTGTTCTTCTTCTTTGTTTTCTGACCGCCACAGTAGAGCAAGAGTCTCCCTTTGGAGAAGGTTAGGCTATTCAGCATGTGGCAGCCAAAACTCTGAATATTTTGAGATCTCATTTGATGGAGAACCACAAATTGAACTTGTCATTTTATTATACATCATGTTATTACCAGATAATGCATACCAAAAGTTAGACCTATCAGCATCAATTGCTGCAAATTATCATGAATCAAGTGAAACCATTCTTTTGGATGATAATATGTTACCAAAGAAAGCATCTAAAGTGAGCACGAAACTCTTGCTGACTAGAAAAGTTTGTTATGCTCTGTTGTCACTCGTTGATATGAGGGAGAGACTCTATGGTTTAGAATCAATAGAAGATGATATTGCAGCATTGGGAAGGTGTAGTTTAGTTAGAGATAGAAAGCTGTATCATTCTCTGATGCTGCGCATCAGTGAAAGGAAGATCCTTCAAAAGTTCAGAAATTATGCTTCACAACCATTTAAAATCACTAATCATAGTTCTGAGAGGAAGAAGTTGAAAAGGACAACAAAGAGTAAGAGTTGATTGTTTTTAGTGTTTATTTATTTTTTCCATGAGATGCTATAATATGTATGTTTTATTTATATTTTGTTGATCGAGTTATTGGCCTATTCAAAGTAGTAAAGCTGCCTCTCATTTGTCCCATTGTTTTTGGTCAGCAATTCAAAATCATGTATCGTTTCCTTTCATTTTTTTTTTCCTCGCACTATTTTTAGTTATTGTAATTTCTTCAATGATCCTGCAATAAGAATACCAATAAAAGTTCCATGAAAAAAGTTGATTAAGTGGAAATTAGTTATTGGAAGAGGAAGAAAATACAAGACAACTATAAAAGAAACCATTAGAAAAGACTTTGCTTTAATCTTGTAGTGGGTCCTATTAGTGGGACTCACTATTTCTTCTATGAGATGAAAAGGTTAAAGTTAATGCTTTAGTGTAGTGGTCTTAGTTTAGAGAATGTTACACGCGGTTATAATTATGGTTTTGGTTATATTAAGTATGGTTTTGTTTTAAGAAGTAAATAAACATTGTTTTTGTGTACAAATTTATTTGTAGTTTTAATTAATCAATATGATTGTAACTGCATTTAATATTGTAAGTAATGTTAACATTTCTGGGTGTACAATGGGGTGTTACATAACATTAGTAAACTCTTTAATCATTTTATTGAAAATTTAGTTTTGGGCAGGTGACAAAATGGAATGACGTAAATTTGCTTCTTATTATGCTTGATCAGTTATTAATCTAATTGTTGACAACCAAATACTTCCTACCTTCTCAACCATAAAAAAATAAATTCCCACTTTTCATCAAAAGAAATCAATAAATTCAGTTAGAGTATATAAGGGATTTAAACATGAAATCAATCGATGGAATGTTTATTTTATTTATTTTTTTAGCTGATTAACCTTAGTCATATTGTTATAAAACCCGGATCGATCCGGTCGGGTCGACCCGTAAACCGGTGAACCGGTCATGTAACCGGTTCGGTTTTCATATTGGACCGGCCATGTTATAGAACCGGTGTGACCCGGCTGATTTTTGTAAAACCCGGTGACCCGGCCCAGTCTATAAAAAAAGAAAAAAATAATAATTAATTTTCATAAATTAATGTCTTTTTTTGTTACTCTCAAACACAAATGGTTTGTTTTCTTTTGAAATATTTGAATGATTTGTAGCTTATTAACTTACATAGATTATGTATTTACAACACTAATATTATCTTGATTATGCAAAGGGAATTTTGATCTGATTTATAGTTAGAGATATCATTTACTGAACCTGAAACACAAGTATCGCAATATTATATATTTGATTGATCTTTGATTGGACAATAATGTGTAATTTACTACGTTTCATATTAAAATATTTGAAATTGGTATATTTTTTACAAGTATTTAAGTATATTTATAATTTTTTAATATAAATTGTAGATTTACATATACTTACCGGGTCATGCGGTTAAACCAGTGACCCACTGGTTGAACCGGTGACTAGTACCTTGACCGGGTCAATAACCGGACTGAGTGTAATAATATTACTCATATATCATATCTATGATGATGTGTACCAAACAATTATGTATGATGTTTTGACATAATAAAGTTATATATGTCTCTTTTGGTTTTACTGCAGCCAGTTGATACATGGTATAGCTTCTCTGTTCTGCTGTAGTTCATGTATTCAAATAAAATTAGTGTTGTTATGATCTACAAGGACATGTACTGTGCCTAAGCTTTTATTATTAATTTTTATTGTAAATATTTCTCTCTTTTTTGTGATTCATTGTTGGTAACTTGGTACTAATTGTGGGCTCAAATTGACAGCGGGCAGAGAAGATTGAAATCTGAAACCTAAACCGCTCTGACAAAAAATTTCTGATATTGAATTACATACGGGATGTAGATAGGTTACTTTAAGTTAGGTTTTCACTTAAATATGTTAGGCCTGTGTGAAAAGTATTGGGTCTGACCTGATTTATTAGCCTGTGTAGGCTTCAAACTATAATTCTTGTATGATTTATATTTAAAAATTAAAAGTTTTGACCTAGCCCGTTAGCCTATTGAAGCCTATTAAATATTAAATAGTTAAAAATAAATAAAATAATATTACTTTATTATTCAAAATTATTAAAATAATAATTTTATTTATTTTGTTTAAAATAAATAATATGATATAGGCCGGCTTTTAGATTTATAGGTCCAACACATACAAAAAAGCTTAATATTCTGTTTTACTATTTGTAATAGACTATGTAGCACCGATACTGACACGGGACACGCGACACTCCGACACGACACTCCGACACGTTAATTCTAAAAAATGTTAGATTTTGACACATTAGGACACATTTTGATATTGAATAAATTTTTTAATTTATGTAGTTTATATTATATTTAATATTCAATATTTAACAAAAAAAAAATGAAACTAAACTTATAGTATACATCAATTTTGCAAAAAAAATAAGATATCCCAAATACTTATATTAAATTCAATAAAATGGTATCATAATCCAACGAATCTAATAGTTAGAACTAAAAATTAGAACTAAAAACTCAACGCAGCGCAACTTTTGAACTTTTTTTTGAATTTCTATAACGCGTGTTGGAGTGTCGGAAAGTGTCAGAGTGTCGAACACGACACGTTAGGATTTTTGAAGTGTCGGTGCTTCATAGGTAATAAACCAAGTCAGGTCTAATATAGGTTAGGTCGTAGGCCCTTTATACCTATCCCATTTACACCCATATGTCGAAGCATCAAGCCACCAATACAACTACTTTCCCAATAGCTTAAGTGAAAACTTGAAAATAATTTATAAATCTTATACAATAAAAATTCTTTTCGACTAATAAAACCATATATTTTACAATTTATATAATCTATGGGAATAAAGTTCTACCTACACATATTAGATGATGGATTAAGTGTGTGTTCTTTTAATTTTTAATATTATGTACTACGGATAATACATAGTTATAATATGAAAAATTATTTTTTTTCCTCTATCTTCAGTCACTTCAGCTGATGTGCAGAGAAAAAAACCAAATTTTCATATTATAACTATGTACTAGTCAGAATACATATTGTAAAAAATAAAAAAAAAACATAACTTGTGAGGAAAAATCTTTTTTCCTTAGATAATAACTTAATCGTGTAATTAATACAACTTGTGTTTAGCGTTGTTTATGAAGTACCAGCCTAAGCTAGGTGAGCACCCACCGTTAACACTCCCAAATAGGTCATTTCACATAAATTTCACTTATTTGTCCAAAAAAGTAACTTGTTTTATCTGAATTTCATAGTAATTTAAATTTTATTAATTCTTGTCATTCCTTGCAATGAAGTCTACCCATATTGATACTTTGTTATTGTGACCTATAGCAATATACAGTGCAATCTTTTTTTCATGGAACTTGATAAATAGTTTCACTGTAATACAGGCACCTATAATTATTGCGTTTTGCCAAATACAAGAATTGTTGATCCCTTATCCTTCAGTATCACATCACCATTGAAGTATTAATAACTCTGTTTTCAATTTTTATTGCATGCTTTGTTTCGCTGTTGTGGCCTATGGAACAATTGTGCTTGATGTGAACCGGTTAAACCAAGCCTTTATAACAGGAAGACTATTTTAGAGAAATTATTGGATAGCTAGCAAGTCATAACTTAAATTATTTTAGTCTTTAAATTAACAGTTGATATATGTAAGGATATTTTTAACATGAGCCGTACAACATCTTAGTGATTCGTCCCAATTTTTACTATATTTTCCCTTCTTATTTTCTCACTCCATATATTATTATTTTGACATTAAATAAAAAATTGGTATTATTATTTTGATATTAAATCAGTTTAATTAAATTTAACAATTTAAATAATTCTAATTTGTTTGTTGCATTTTTTTTGAAATCTTTACGAACTCAAAAATAATTTGTCAAAATAAAAGATGCTGATATATAAATGATTATTTCGATTATGTGACATGTGGGAGTCCCCCCGAATAATGTCTATTTAGAAAATATATTATGCTGTTTATTGTTTAAAAGAAATATTTAAAAAATATTTCATTTTTAACCCTTAATAGAAATATTTTTGTAATCAATATTATAACGTATTGAAATTAGAGTGGGAAATAACATAAACATGTTAATCAGTTAATGAATAAAATACTTTATTTATAAGTATATATTCAAAACATTTATAGTTTTTTTTATAATTTTTTAATTAATTAAATGGATCCAAGATATTTTTGTTTTTAGAACAACTTTTTTTTTTTGGTAAACAAGAGGCCTAAGCCACACAAAAAAAAGAATATAAAGAAACTTAACTATTACAATACAAAGTACGAGGTCTCTCAAGAGCTGACACATTACCAAGCAACAGTAAGTAAATGCAAGAGGAGTTATATTGGAACAACTTATAATATAATCAAAAAATGATGAAAAAACATCATTCTTGTTTGCTGAAAGTACTACAATCGAAGTGCTCAATAATATTTTTTTAATTATAATTTTTTATCATCTTTTCGTAATTTTTAAAACATAATTTGTAAAATATGATAACAAATACTTTCATTATATGTGTTGAATTTTTTTGAACGAATAAAGAAAGGAAAAAAAATCAATAATAAAATTGTTGTTATTAAACGTAAATATGACATTTTAAATTTATAGGAACTCCAAAAGACCATATTAAATAATTGAAAATTATTCACGGTATCTATTATTATTTAAATTGATAAATTTAATATTATTTTCAATTTAATATTATTTTATATAAAGTCAAAGCATACATGGAAAATGGAGTGAAATTTATAAGGCGACCCGTAGTCTCCCTTGGATGAATTAATAGTGATTATTTTGATAAATAATTTCCACGAAGAATTAATTCAATAATTAAAAAAAAAATTAATTTGGTAAAAAAAGTCTATATATTAATATTCATTGACTTCTTCTGCGTTCAATTAGTGGCAATGCATATGCACATATCATGAACCCTATAATGGGGTCAGTATCCTATTGTTAGCATTGAATCATTGATAACAATAAAAGAAAAACATAGTTAATGTTGAGTGGTGTTTCTCCTAATTATAAATGTAATACGTTGGACCCCTCAGGGCCTTGACAAATCAAAAGCTTTTTATCGCTTGGACTGACCTGAAGAACTGCACGCACGTAACTCTAAAATCACTCTTTACCTTGGCATCACACATCCACACCAAAAAATACCCATTCTATAACTCCCAATGCCAGGTCAAGTTTACAAGAGATTTCTCTTTACAATTAATGAGATTAATTTTATGTACAAATAAAAGAAATTTTATACTTTTATCCAAGGGATATGTTATACTTACTACCTATTTTTTTATTACTTCTTACTACCAAATCTTAACCGTTGATTTCTGTCAATCTAACGGTTATAATTTATGGGGTCATATTTATTAATTAATTATTAATTTGCAATAAATTATAACCGTTAGATTGACGGAAATCAACGGTTAAAATTTGGTAGTAAGAGGTAATAAGTATAACCTTTCCCTTTATCCGATAGATAGATATAATGGAGACTCAAAAATTCACATCAATAGTTATAAGGGCTTATTATTAAACTCTAATATTATATATCTCCATTTATACAATTGTAAAAACAACATATTGATGCCAATAAAACCGGACACAGTTAATAAATAATTGGATTTTTTAAATATGTCAGAGATTCGATCTCTACCCATTTGCATAGAAAATATTCTATTGAAAGAAGTTTACCTACTTTATATTATCTCCCATCTTGAAAGAATTAATCTTCAGTTGTCACACAAGGATACTTAGAGGAAAAAAAAAACATACACATTGGCTATGATTATTTCAGGTGTTGGATCAATCGGCGGTATAGAGTGGTCTTATTATAGGTTGCCACTTGTGCTTAGGGCTTTAATAATTGGTTGCAATAAGCCAATAACATGGTAGATGACAATTCGCAGCTTCTTGTTGCTCAGTGATTATTGTTATACAAAAGCTATATATTTATTAATAGTAAATGTGCAGGACTTAATATAATTATTATAACTACTATTACTGGTTTACTTTTCAAAGGATAAGGCACGACTTGAATGATCGATGCACTCTTTTATGATAATGAATTCTCTGTGCACTTAGGAAGTGTTAGGAGTGAATATACATAATATTGTACTAATTAACCTTATGGTTTATTTCATCCAAACCTTTTTGGTTTTTTTCCCTTTGTAATTAGTTTCGTTTTATAGTCTTAATACGGACATCACCATTTACTTCTAGAAAGTGAAGAATATTAACTTCTTACTTTACTTTTTGAGGATATATAATAATATTAACCCGACTGAGGTCAAACTAAACAGCAATATTTGTTGATGCGCGTAGTTCACAAAAAAGATGTCTTAATATTCTTGCTATGACCTCTGCCATCATTTGAAGTTTGGATAAAACAAAAATAGTACGCTATTGTTCTGTCTTACAGACAGCAATGTTCATCCCAATTAGGCTGACGAATTAATCTGGATCATAATGCTTTGTTCAGAAATATCTATTGTAAAGATACCCTTGAATCTAGCTTGATGATTGTGGTCATGATATAGTGATGATCGTGAGTCAAAAATTGAATGTCCCTTTACCATCGAATCGCCCTCTTATTTATAGGGGCTGCTGTACGAGGTTTGTACGTGGATCTGAGCTGTTACGACGCGGCGATCATTACAGCTGGTCGGCCGTTACCGAGTGATAACGTATTATGCGTTATATGTCTTTAATGCGATCCGTTTCATTATATTCGGGTTGCCTGTAGCCGAGTTACATGTTGCCAGGTTGTCTGAATGAGCCGATCACATGGGCCTTTCGTACATGTCCATAACAGTTATATATCTAATTTGTGTAAATAAAATGTTGATTTTCTATTTCTATATCTCTGTTATGATTAATTTTTCTTACATCATTTAGTTTTTATTGTATTTTTTTACATTTAACATCCGACGTATTTCGAGACTCACACACTGAAGTGTTGTTTCTTTTACAAAATAGGACCAATCTTTATTGAAAAAAATTGAAAGTAGTTTAAAAATAATGTGAAAAAAGTTTATGTTAAAAAATCAAGACTTTTCTATTAAGATTGTTTGGACATAGAAACTGAAAATGATCTCTACCTTTTTATACTAAATTATACCTTTATAGAACGTTGGTATACCAAAGCAGAGTGGGGACAACAAACCAAATCTAGGACAGTCCAACCCTCTTTAATTAAAGTAATGCACTTGTTGCGAAGCAATGGATCTCCACAAATATTCTCCTTCGGCTTCCTGTTTAATTTTTCTTCTTTTCTTATTTTTGGTTGGTAATCCTTTTATTAATTTAAGCTTTAATACTTTTAAAAGGACAACTCTTTCTAATTGCCTAATCTTGGCGTCTAACAGTACTGTATGCTAAGCAAAGCAACAACATGCACTCTCAACTTTTTAATTGTCTCTAATGACATTTGTGCTTTCTTTATTCCATTGCAATTAAGACCCCCCCTCCTCTCTATCTCTCTCATTCACTTACAGAGACAAGACAACATATATCTATGAACCGTTAACTTTCTGATCTACTTTTCTGGCAAAAATAAAAATAAAATAATACTTTTTAATTAAATAATTACACATTTATTATAATTTTGGGAAAATTATAGATCTATTGCACACGGTGACGCCTAATTGAGGCGTCTCACCCTAACGGGAGACGTCCCAATGGGGCGTCTCTCACGAGGTGTTGACACGTGTCATTTTTTTTTTCCAAAAAAGAAAATAATTTAATCATAAAACTTCTGAAGGTCATAACTTTTGACTTGAGTATCTAGATCAGGTAATTTTTTTTTGATTCCACATAACTTTTTGAGATCTACGCAATGACATTACATTTGACATATTTTATTTCTCAATTTTAATTTGCAAGAATCATATTATAAGAGCGGTTAAACCCAAAAGCCTCTGAGTTCTGGATTTGTGATTTAATATAAAAAAATAAATAAAATTTTGATTTTGATTTATTTTTTTAATAATCTTTTTTATTATAACAAAATCTTGGTTTGTGATTTAAATTAAAAATAAAAATTATTAATAATAAGGAAAACAAATTAAAGATTTGGTTTGTGATTTAAACTAAAAAATCAATTTGAAAAAATCTGTAGAAATAAAAGAAATAATTAAATAAATATTCTAAATCACTAAGGAAGAAGGATATTATTTTTGAAATTAATGATTAATGCTATAAGCTTCTGGGTTATTATTCGTGGTCTGAAATTAATGATGGCTTACGAATGTTTTTCAAAAATAAAATTACCTAAATAAGCGTGATTGCCTCTTGATTGAAACCCAATTTAGACGTGATTGGTGACGTGTCAGATTTTGAGTTTTGAGTTTAAATCACAAATCAAATCTTTATTTTATTTTCCTTTTTAATAATAATTGTTACTTTTAATTTAAAACACAAAACAAATTTTTTTTATAATATAAAAAATCATTAAAAAAATTTAAATCACAAATCAAAATTTTATTTATTTATTTATATTAGATCACAAATCCAGAACTCAGAGGCTTCTGGGTTTAATTGCTATTATAATACTATTCTTGCAAATTAAAATTGAGAAATAAAATATATCAAATGAGATATCATTGCATAGATCTCAAAAAGTTATATGGAATCAAAAAAAGAATTACTTAATTTGGATACTCGAGTCAAAAATTATGGCCTTCAGAAGTTTTATAATTAAATTAATTTTTTTTTTAGAAAAAAATAACATGTGTCGACACCTTATGAGAGATGCCTCAATCGGGCGTCACATGTGACGCCCAAAAGAGGCGTCACAGTGTGCAATATATCCTTAATTTTTTCTAAAACTGCAATAAATACGTAATTATTTAATTAAAAAGCATTATTTTAATTTTTTTGCCCAACTTTTCTAGCAAAAGTAATTAATAAAATAATATTTTGAGAATAAGTGTCATCAAAATGAATTTGTCTTAAAAAATGTAAAACTAGGATATATTCATCATTAGTTTAACACAAAGTACATAATAATTTTAAAATCAATCGCAGAATTGGTCGAACTTTTTTTTTTTTTTTTGGGGGGGTGGGTTATTTGGGGTTTTATTAAAAAACAAATTAATATATTATTAAAGTTATTAATCAATATATTATTACAATTATTAATTACTATATCAATAATTCATGGTCAATACTAAGAATTAATTAATCATTAATACAAATTTTATGTAATAATGTGTTAATAACTGCTTAGTATATATGGATAATTCGCCAGGTAAGAGTTGTGTAAATCCATTAATAAAAATATTATGTGAATAGCTTACCCAAAAATAAAATAAAATTATGTGAATTCAATAATTGATTATAAATGATTTACATAAAATTTTAATTATTAATTACAAATCACCAATTACTACAATTAATAGTTAGAAATTATTAATTACTAAAGTTAAAAATCATTAATTTATATAATTAATGATGAGTAATTTAATTATGGGAAAGTGTGCATTTTTTTGATAGACAGAAAGTGTGTATCATTTTAAAGGATGTAAAGTTGTGTCATTTTAGATGAGAGAAAGAGATAGATAAAGGACGAGAGAGTGGATAAAAAAATATAAAGGTGTGGGTCCCACCTCTTTGTGAGAGTGAAAGGATATAAATTGTGTCATTTAAAATGACAAACATTTTTTTCTTTGGAATTTAATTTTTATTAATTAGTGAATTGTAATAATTAATAATTAGTATTAATTGATAATTAAAAATTAACAATTATTATTGATTCACAATTAATAAAAGATTTTTTCTTTTTGAATACAACAAATATAGCAGATGGGATATTCACATAAAATTTCTTCCAATTCAACGCAAAAGAGTCAATCAGCCAACAAATTCATTTTAGTGGTATATGGTAAACGTCTATTACATACACCCCCTCCTCAATATTATATATACTATACAATTCCTTTTGTTGCTTCACTTGCAAAATTCACAATCAAGACCTCCTCAATATATATATATATATATATATATAACCTATTTCTTCTCATTAGCTTCAATCTATCTTCCTAAATCCTTTGTTCATTCTCTTATCAATAGTCATTCATTTGTAGAAGTTTCTAAAGAACATGGAGTGTAACAATTTTCATGTTGACAAGAAGCCAGAGAAAAAGGTCATAAGATACAAGGAATGTCTCAAGAACCATGCAGCTGCAATTGGTGGCAATGCAACTGATGGGTGTGGTGAGTTCTTGCCTGCTGGTGAAGAAGGAACCCTTGAGGCTCTCAAGTGTTCAGCTTGCAATTGTCACAGAAACTTTCACAGAAAAGAGATAGATTCTGATTCTAATTGCCCTTCTCAGCATTATGTTCTTTCACTGATTCCTGATACTACTCAGACAAATCCCATTGTGGCTCATTTATTTCCAAACAAAAGTGGGTCAATTAGTCCTTCTGATCATTCTGATGAGAAGGGCTATGAAGATGGGATTAAGAAGGATGAAAATTCAACTGAGAAAGGGAAGAAGAGAATCAGAACCAAGTTCACACAAGAACAGAAGGAGAAGTTGCTGTGTTTTGCAGAAAAGGCAGGGTGGAGGATACAGAAGCTAGATGAATCTGTAGTGCAGAAGTTTTGCAAAGAGATTGGAATCAAGAGAAGAGTCCTCAAAGTGTGGATGCAAAATAACAAGAACACTTTTGCTAAGAGAAATCTCTCTACTAGCTTGCTAGGATGAGGCAATTTCTTTTCTTTAAGTTGTTATTGTTTAAGGTTGGTTTAGTTTTCTCCTGTGTTTTACTAAACTATATCTTTCCTATTTTGTTTCGTTTATTTAACTTTCAGAGTATTTGTATATTTTAATGTTTTTGGGTCATGTGTCCTTGATCCTTCTTTGTTTAATTTCGTGAGAATGATGTCATGTGGTTTAGTTTGGGTGCAAAAGAGTTGGCTATGTTCACATCAATCTACAGATTTAGTTGGCTTGTGTTAATTTCTTGATTGTTATTAATCGACTGAGAAAAAATTAATTGCTGTACAGCATTCGCTAATGTTGAGATGCAGCATACATAGCTTGTTGAGGAGGGTCTTGCAGAACACGTAAATGTTAGAATTTTGACTAAAACCCCTTTTTCAAGAAAATATGAAACCCGCCCTGACCCTCCATGGTCGACCGGAAACCACATTAAGTATTGGATCGGTCATGCATCATATCCGATTAAATTTGATCAAAATTCGGCCAAACTCGATAACCCGATAGAGTCATGCATATATATATATATATATATATATATATATATATATATATATATATATATATTTTTACTACCAAATTTTTCTACTACCACTCTAATCACCATTTGATTCAAATTTTTTTTTTTTCTCTCTTCATTCAACTTTTCCTCTAATCCAATGGTGAATAGTTTGGTAGTGAAGTGGTAGTAGAAAAAATTGGTAGTATGAATATTCTACCATATATATATATATATATATATATATATATAGGGTTATGTTTATCTCATTTTACATGAGATAAGCAACTTTCCTGCACACACAAAAAGGGTTGGGTCCCACTACTCTTTTTTCTCTCTCCTCTTACATGTGGGTCCCACTTATACTTTTATTTCTACAAGATAATTTCTTTCCTACAACATAAGAAAAATATATCCTATATATATATATATATATATATATATATATATAAAACCAAAAAACCAAAATTGTTTATCTTGTCAAAAAAATGTAAAATTCATTTTTAAATTTATTATAATTTTATTTGCTAGTATACTCTTCCACAATAACTTTAAATTTCAGCTTCCAATACTTAAGTAATTTACAGAACAATAAATTAAGAGACCGTGACATATGTCATTTTAATGTAGATGAATTTGAAAAACATGAATTCAATGTCATTCAGAGATATGCTTAAAGGGATTATGAGTTGCAATTTAAATTGACATAGTAATAACGTGCATTTTCATTTATTTGTACTTCACGAATTTATAAAAATGTGGTTGGACAATTTTTGAGCTTATCTAGTGAACTTTATCTACTTTTAAATATGAAAAATATAATTAAATTTATATGTGTTGAGTTCGATCAATAACTCATTATCTTAATCGGATCGGTGTCTCGCATCAGGTTTAATAATGAACAGGAGGGAGCATTATTTTCTGTTATTTTTTTTTTTGATAAACTTATTTTCTGTTTTTTATTCCTTAATAGAAGTATTGGTGGAAGACTGGAGAATATGAATTTTCTAACATTGAAATAACAGGGGACAGCCAGAGTTATATAATTCATACCTCGTATTTGTTGTTATATCTAATTATAAAACTCTTTAGAATAGAATAGTTTAAGTATTGTTATTTGGCCTTTTACGTACACAAGCAATTTTTCTATAAAAACATAAAAGTGGGCCATCAATGTTTTTACTTTTCTTTTATTTTAAAACTAGTGGACCCTACAATTAGTTATCTTTATGATATGACTTAAAATTTTTCTATAACATAATATTTATTTTGGGAAAAGTGTTTGTCATTTTAAATGAGAGAAAGTTATGTCATTCTAAGAGAGATACAGACACATAAAATTTGAATTTTAAATTAAAAAAAATTACTTACTTTCTCTCTCCCATGATTTCCGTTTTTTTGTGTCTATCTCTCTCCTAAAATGACATAACTTATGTCATTTAAGATGACAAACACCAAACCCATTTATTTTTCCCTTCTTATTTTGTTGCAAATGCCAAAAGGTTTTATTTTACCAAAAAACTTGAGTAGCAGACTAACATTTTTAAAAATAAAATAATAGATGGTACTGGGAAGGTGAGAGTAGTCTTTATGCGATTGGATAGTTTTTTATTTTATTTTAGAAAAGCTATTTTTTTTTTAAATTCTTTTTAGTAATTTTATACATTTGGATAATAATTTTTTAAAAAAGCAGATTTTTTTAAAAAAAAGTTGAAATATTACTTATTTAAAAAATCAGGATTCCTTATTAAAAAAAACAGAAGTTAACCTCAATCCCACTCGATCCACCCCACTAATCCACTGTCAATAGTTATAACTATATATTATCACATATCCTTTTTAATAATTATATATATTAAAATTATCCCATATAATTTTGGTATATAATTTGAAAAAAGACTGTACGTTCAATTTTGTCCTCTTAATTCCTCATCTCTTATATATTAGATTTTTTATTTATATATAATGGTGATACTAGGATTTAAAATCTATGGTATTATATAAACTATCTAAAGCTCTCACTACTATATCAATCTTAGTTACTTTATATATTAAATTTCAAAAAATATAAAGAAAAAAAAACTTTGCATAAACAAAACCTAGATAGTGAATTTGTGAAATTTACTCAATCATTTTTAGAAAAAAAACTCATGTTTAATTACATAAACAACCACGTGTCATATGTAGACATATAGGCGGCAACATCTGTATTTAAAATTAAAAAATGGGGAGATAATGGATTCCCGCCAAATATATTGTGATTAAGTTCTATTTCAAAATTAGTCTTATAGCCGATTTAAAGAGTTAAAATTTGTGGGAATGCCGAGGGAAAAAAAAATTAAAAACTGTTGCATCTAGTTCCTCTATTAGAAAAATACTTGTCCTCTTAAGAGATGTAATTTTGTGTTATTTTTAATGAAATTACACTGCTTTGATTTGCAATGGGAGAAAATATAAAAAATTACCAAATACATATCAAAGTGATGTAATTTCATTAAAAAATGGCACAAAATTATGTCTTTTAAAATGACAAATAGTTTTTTTTTATGAATTATCTAGGTGTGGGGTTTCTAGTGTAACAATTTTTAAATTTTATTGTGTTTAGGAGAGAGAAAAGATAACAATTGTTTATTTTTATTTAATTCTGTGGTGTTTAAAATCATTAATTCAAATCTAATTGAATAGTGAAAAAAAGATAATAAGAATAAAAAAATTAAAATAATAGGCAATATAACTGTCCCCTACAGTAAAAACGTAGATAAATTTTGTCCTCATTGAAGGTTTCCGTTGCCAATAGATAGGCATAAAAGTGGTTTTATTTATGAAACTGCTCAACCAGAAGGTCATACAATACTTAGGTTTTAGTTACATTTAATTGATTCGTAGTTCAACTGTTCAAGGTGTGATGAAAAAATAGCTAGATCTTGCTGAGTGGAAAAACAATATTGGTGGGGCGCACGCGCAGAAAGAAATTAACTTTTGTAATTTGAGCCCTATAATAGAATGCAGATCTCCACCGATAAGATTAATGTTAAGCTTAGAGCTTAGGATACCAATTGTAAAAAGAGGGATTAAAATACAATTAGGTTTTAATTATGATTATCTTAGGTACTAATTGATGTTTCCATGATCATTGTATGGCGTAGAAAAGCACACAGGGATTGATACCTAGTATGTTGATCATTATTATAATAAAAGGGTGACTGGTGGATTTTATTAGCGGCTAATCTTGGTTTCTTCCTTTATTTTCGGCATACGATGATATGATTAATGTTACCAATTACTCGCTGATTATTAAAACAGTTTACAATAAGATTCTCATCAATGCAATTATATATAAGGACAACCAAATTATTTGGTTAAGTCAAAGCCCAAATCTCTTTCAAAGTCTTAAATGTTATAAATTTTCAAGCCCAATAATGTGTAAAGGCCAACAATGACAACTCTCGTCTGTTATTCCTATGTCCATTTACATCTTTATTGACATCAATTAATATCAAGGAACATGATTCGTTTACAAATTTTTTTTATAAATTACATTATCTTTTCCTGGAAGAACATAGTGTAGTTTGCAAAAATTTGTATTCTCCCGGGAGAATATAGTGTAGTTTATAAACAAAAAAGTTTATAAATATGACCTGCCCAATATCAATTATATTGTATATTATCAATATGAACATCAGAATAAAATCTTAAATGTAACACCTTGATAACGCAGAAATATATAGGAGATATATTGATATTGTACTGTAAATATAAATACACCCGACGAAAACAATTTAAAGCAAACCATACACATTTATATAATATGCATATAATGTACTTTTAAACTATAATGGCAAGCTTTGAGAGTTTGCCTTAAAGATAAAACAATAACAAGCCCACAATTCATTCAGTTTATTTTGCGGCAATTTTCTCGTACTTCACCCTTGGAATCTTGTTTGACATCGAGAAGGCCCATCTTCACCATTGCTTGTTGGAAATCAAAGAAGAACATGGCTTGGTTGAATGCATAAGCATTCACAATGTTCCTGGTTTTGGGGCTAGTGTACAGTGTTTGGTCTGAAGTAAGAACCCCATTCTTCCTCAACAAAGCATTGAAGTAAACGTTATCAAAATCGTTCCTCGTGGCATCGAATGGCTGCTCTGCGTTGTCGCCAGAACTGCATGTTTTGGACAGTGTCTTGGAAAAATCTGTATCCAAAGTTGGATCAACTTGGCTCAATCGGTTCTTGAAAGAAGCGCACCTTGCCACTCCTAGTGTATGAGCCCCTGCATAATCCAAGTGCCCAACATCACATTTGCATACATTTAATTTATGGGTAATACTTCTCTTGTGTTACATAAGAGAATAGAAAAAAAATCTTGTGCGACCATTTTAAAAATGTGAATGTAGGAGATGAGAAAATTTTCTCATGTAAAATGAGAAAATTAATTTTTTTTTTTAATACATTGAGAATCGAACAGATCACCTACTACCCATTATCCAGGACTCACCTCCCTCGTCACTAGGCTAGCCCCGGTGACTTATTTTGCCTTTAAGATGTACACATATATTAATTACATCAATAACAAATGAGTTCGTATAATAAGTTGAAAGCTTGTAAGTGATATCTATATTAATTGTTTTATAATAGACTTTTCTAATACACTCATATACACAACAAGGCTTCATTGGACTTAAAAAATTTCACAATTAAATAATTATTATAAGAATGGAGGGATAAATATTAAACTCAAGACTATTTAATCACAAATTCTTTATACTATGTATTATGGTCAATTTAACCAAACAACTTAATTAAGCTTATAAATGATGTCTATATTGATAATTTTATATTAAAATTCTATAACAATATGTTAATACAATTATATGAGTATCTTAGATTATGCTCCAGTAAATTTATACTTTTCAAAGCAATTACTAAGGAAATTCTATAAAACGTGTATGTTACACTAGGAAAAGAATCAAACTATAAAGTTAACCAAATCGATCGGGTATTGAATTGTTATTAATTTAGAAATATGTTTACCATGAATTTATACAACAGAAAAAGGTAGCATAACACTTATAATTGTAGGCATGTGCTTAATTACCAGAGAGAGCCACCATCTCTTGTGCAGAAAAGCCATGTTTCCCGAACAAATTAATGAGCTCAGAAGCATTGAAGGTAGGGAATGGCAAATTGATAGTGTCCTCAATTTTAGACCTTCTTCCATCTTTTCTTCCTTTAGGTATGTCATACACTGGACCTCCAGCCTGTTCAGAATATTATCAATTTCAACCAAACTTACATCAATAATCACTAATTCATTACACCAGAAAAAAGAAGGGGGAATGAGTTTATATACATATAAAACAATGAGGGAGGATATTCTTACTACCAAAATTTTCTACTACCAACTTACTACATATCTAATCATCATTGGATCAAAGAGAGATAATGTTAAAAAAAATTTGAAAAAAGAGAAAATGTTGATCCAATGGTGATTAAATAAGTACTAAGTTGATAGTAGAAAATTTTGGTAGTAAGAATATCCCTCTTCAGAAAACAATAGCCTCAATATCTTACAAAGAAAACTGCATCTCTAGCAGCCATAGCAAGAATATCAGCGCATGAAACCATGCCAGGGCATTGTCTTTCAAGCTCTTCTTTGATGTCATCTATGATTTTGAAGCCTCTGAGGCTCAAATTTGCTGGTGAATCCTTTTCTGCTGTATTATCCTTAGTGGAGTCAATCAGAACTGACCCATCACATCCCTAGTGGACAAAAAATAAATAATTTTGATGTACCAGATATATACTGTGTAGTGCTATATAATGTAGAAAATGCATGCAACTATTTAAGTGAGTCTCTCCTTGTGAACACTTTAGCGACAAGAAATAGTTGAGTGACCACTTTCACGTATTGGCGACTCACGTTCTAAGAAATAATAATATATTACTGAATACAGTTGAAAGAATAAAGATATCTGCACTTTATCTTTACTAATTATATGAGAGACTCATTTGAGAAAAGTTACAGTGAAACTAATGTGCAATTTAACGTTATGAAGAATTTGTGATAATAAAATTTGTGTAAATATTACTATTATTATTGAAAGTATGAGAGTGGAGCAGTGGAAGGCAAATTAAAGGTTATGTTTCAAACAAATATTATAATATCTTATATGTAACTATAATAAAGGGTTCGCTTTTCGTGCTGCAGATAATTTATCTCCAATAAGTTCAATACGACGTCATTTTGAGACGGAAATTATGATGTTTTTGTAATTTTAATTTATTTCAGGATTATAGTCTTTATATTTATAATTTTTTAAGATTTCAACACCAAAATGATGTCATTTTGGGAATAAGTGCAGATAACTTATCTGCATTAACTGCAGACACATTTTTCTCTATAATAAAATCTTATTATAAGTCATAACCAATCAGGAACTACATATGATATATTGCAAATATAATTAAAAATTATACAATTAAAAATAATACAATCATATTTCTAGGCGGACTAGGTGAATTATCACCAATAGACTAAACTAAGTCAATCGTAATAAATGAGTCCAACGTCTCAACCCAATACATAAAATATATTACAAATACAATAAAATCATATTTTCCTTATTTCAGGGAAGCCTGGGGAGCCCATGCATATGGACTGAGCTATGCCAATTATAGAAAGTGAGCTTAATACCATATTTCAACTTAAAATCTTAAAATTTTGGATTCATTGATCTTCCTATTTATATTAATGTGTCCTTTTAAAGGACACACATAGATCATTTTATGAGAGAGGTAGACACAAAGAAATGTGAATCACACTTTTATTTTATTTGTCTTTATATTTTTTTAATGGGAGCCACACCTCTTGTGTTTATTTCTCTCCTAAAATGACCTAATTGTGTATCCTTTAAAAGGATTAAAGGATACACCACCACACTTTTCCATATATATATATATATATATATATATATATATATGGAATAAATGAAAATAAAATGACTGTACGGTTCAGTGCACTATATTCTCCCGCGAGAACATAGTGCAAAAATATTACAATGATGTTCTCCCGGGAGAACATAATTATACTTTTACTATAACTGTGTTATCGTGGGAGAACATAGTGCACTTGATCAATTTTTACATTCAGTCACTGTACACTCACTAAACCCTATATATATAGAGAGAGAGAAAGAGAGAAAGAGAGAGAACCTCTATGAAGCAGTCATGGAAGTGCATTCTAAGAAGGCCAGCTGCTAGGGTGGGATCATCCTGCAAAGCTCTGTTGACAATGTTCTTAACAACAGGTTCAACAAAAGGGCAACTCATCAAGTAGTAGTTCATGTTTAAACCATCTGCTCCGTATCTGAAACCGCATGCCATCACCTCGATTAGCAAAAACACTGTCAGCAAATTAGCCATGACCATCTTCAATGCCTTCACACGTGATTTGTACACCATCTTTACCAAGCACAGGTAATCGTATATATATGTGCTGTACTTAGAGTGAGGAATGAAGTTGGTTTGAGATATGAGGCCCAAAATTTAACAACTTTATATAGTGGAGAAAAGTTGGCAAACTGCAAAGTGGGGTGACGGCAATATATACATAGGGATAATTTTATATCAATATGAATTATATTTTCAATATTGTTTATTAATCTACTTCGTATCTATCTAATTGCCCTAATTTTTTAATTATGTGAGTTAATTAATATAAATAAATCTACTTCATATCTATCTAATTGCCCTAATTTTTTTAATTATGTGAATTAATTAATATAAATAAATTAATATATATATGTTATATATATATATACATATAGTATGAGAAAAATATTTGTCATTTTAAATGACATAACTTATGTTATTTTACTCTCACAAAGAGAAGAGACCCACACCTTTATATTTTTTTGTCCACTTTCTCTCCTCCTTTATCTATCTCTTTCTCTCACTTAAAATAACACAACTTTACGTCCTTTAAAATGATACACATTTTCCCATATATTATACATAAAGATGAAAATGATTGGAAAATGAGTTGGCCAAAAATTAAATAAGAAAATTCAAAAGGAAAAATAAAGTTGAAGGTAGTGGTATATACTTTATCGTTTGGCCCTGCACCATATATGTTTTCTCGAATCCTACCTAATCACAATGGTCAACATATATGGATTAATAAAACTAAATGAACATTGATTGCATGTAAGTTGACACATAAGGAATTTCACATTTGGTGACTGTCGAATGTGTATTAGCCAGATCAAGATATACACACATGCACTCATGTAGTTGCAACAACCAATGTCGAATTCTGTAAAATGATGAAAACCTTTGAAAGACGTTGAAATGAAACTCAGAATCAACACAAGATGAGGTGGAAAAAAGGGACGAGTAGAAAACTGATAAGAGTCCTTACCGAATAAAAAGAAAGAAATATGGAATAAAAATTTGTTTAATATCTAGTTTTTGGAGCACTGAGAATGCACAAAATAACTCAACTTAATATTAAAAAGAAGTCGAAAATGACCGAACTCTAGACAAGTTCATCATATATATAGAAGTTTCCATATCATTTAATGATAAATTAGATTTTTAGATATTTAAGGTATAATTCTTAAAGGACTAAAATTGATGGAAGGTATATCTTTATAAAATTTAAAAATTATTTTACTCAATTATTCTTATAATTTTAACTTATTTGAGTTTTGATCGTTATTATTTATTTTTTATTTTTTCTGTTTTGCTTTTTTAAGGACCAATATCTTAATAAGTAGAAATTATAAGGTTCTACCAAAAATAAAAAGTAGAAATTATAAGGAAACAATTCTTAATGGGAGATAAAAAGGTGATACCTTAATGAGTAAAAATTATAAGGATTTACCTCCCCAGTACCACCTTTGGGAGGGGTTCAAAGCCTTAATCATGGACCCGCCCCGAATCGGACTAGTCGTGAAGCGATGAACCGATTGGAATATTTTCAAAATTATAAGGATTTAAGCCTAAATAAATGGAAAATATAAGATTAATACTTTAATTATATAATAACAAGAACTAAGATTATGAATATAAATGGATGAATATACCAAAAATAAAAATTATAAATTATAATGACCAAATGAATATCAAAATTTTATTTATACCCTCAATTTTATACCACAGCCAAAGTGGTTAGGAACGTGTACTGTAATGAAAGCTAAAGAGGTCAACAATTCAAAACTTAAATACTAAAATTTAAATTGTCAAATAAGTTGTGTTTTGACGTGGAAAGCAATAACTAGATTAATTATAAGTAATTAAGCATGTAGTAATTAAAATGTCTAAATGCTATAGTTAATGGAATCAAAGCACTAGCATAACCATTAACTCTTTCAATAAATATCACCTTTTTTTTGTATTACAATGTTTCACTATACTTTTTAGGTATTAGATTAATCATTTCTAATTGTAGCTAAGCTATCTCTTGCTTAATTCCCTCAAATTCTTATACTTATCACCTAAATCATTCCATCACTCCCTTTGGCCTCATAAAATAATATTCCTTCGCCTAATTTGTCAAATCTTATACTGTCAACTTCAAAAATTAAAATGGAAATTAGAATGGAAAATGAATACTTCGAATCAAATGATCATTTCTGTTCCAGAGTGTTTGCTTAGTGATGGGAACAAATCTTTACAACTGGGCCGATCATGTGATCTTCCTCTACACAGCCTGGAATCGTCTTGGGTCAGAGCATCTTGCAGTTGGGCCGCTTTATCCCATGGGTCTTCAATGGAACGCGATGGGGTGTACCTGCAAGACACTTCGACGCTCAAGTCAGATTTGGTTCAAGCAGGTTTAATTGTGTAAGAGAAGATGATGTACCTTAGTATTGATACATGTATTTATAGTGGAGAGATGTGCAGCTTGGAGGGTGCCTTTCTTCATGGTGAAGACAAAGGTTCCTCTCTATTGGTTCTTATGGGTGGTCAGGGGCGGAGACAGGGGGAGGCTAGGGTGTGCGGCCGCCCCCTCCCCCTCCAAAAAAAAAAAATTAATACAGTTAAAGGCCAAACATAGTATTTATTGTTGTTACTGTTAAATGTGCTTCTTTTTGGAAGTTCTGATTTGAAATCCAAGTTGAAATCTACTTTCACTTCAGCTAATGTGTATGTGTAATCTTTTCTGGATTTTCTTTTTTATTTTCATATGCATATTTTGGTTAATGAAAGTTTTGGCCTTTTTGTTATCATTGTGCTCTCTTTTCATTTGCATGGTTGTGTTTCTTTTTGTGTAGTGATTTCATATTAGAGAAAATGGGTTTTCATTAACTTAAAATATTCACTTTTGGGGGCAACTTGGTTGCAGTCTTTTATTTTATTTTAAAAAAAATATAGTTAAAAGCATTGTTTTAGTTACGACATTTTTTTTTGTAATTATTGCTTTAAAGGCCCGACCAAAAGTACATTTTTTTAGCCTTCCAAATGTTGTTAAATGTTAATATTTTGGTAAGAAATTACCTAAATGAGTTCCTATGAGGTCAATAGGTAAAATAAATAGTTATATTATGCAAGATAAAAAATTAATTTTTGGCCCCCTCCCCTCCAATCCTGGCTTCGCCACTGTGGGTGGTTGAGATAAGATGCGGTTTTGCTTGTCTTGGTGCCAAAGTATTAGAGCTGCCATGTTTAATGTTGAGGAGATTGATGAGATAAGGCCATTAATATTGTGCTGCTTGATGGCTGTCATGAGCTTGCTGTTATAGAGGTGTCTTTGCTGTCATAAATATTGTGTAGCTTGGAGAGATGAGCTTGCAATATTCTTGGACTAAGGCTTTTCTGCATTGTGAAGACTTTGATTTTAGGCCTTATATTTGTATAATAATTATCCAGATCACTTAGTAATATAATGAATTTTATTATATTTCATTGTACTTTTACATTTGACAAGAAACTAAATGGAGTGAAATTATAATTATGTAATGATAATATATTTAAGAAAATAAACAAGTATTAATTCATTCGATTTAATAAGAAATAACTATTCTCATTTCTTTATGAAAGAATGGTGAATTCTGCTCTTGTGAAATCAAAGTATAGAATGGAACAATCATTTTATAACTTAGTTGGATTAAATAAAGAAATGCTCATTCCCAAAAAATAGAAGCAATAATAAAATCATGTATTTAACTTTGATACCTATGGTACAAATATATAAAACAATTAATATAGCCTTATCCAACATCTTAAATTTTTGAGCTGAATTTGTTCTTTAAATGGTATCAGAGATTCGATGTCACGATTTCGATCCTCACTGCCAAGGTAGTTAAAAATGATATTTTACGTAAAAACGGAAGGGAGATAAAAAATTATAAAACGTAAAATTGTAACGTAAAAAAATCCTAACAAACCGTAAAAACGCTTCGAATATTGGTAAAAACATTTTGATGAAAAAAATTCATAAAAACGTAGTGATAAATCAATATTTTAACTACCATGCTCACCACCCCATTTAATTAATAATTAATTAATCTTGTGAAATTTCTTAACACAGGTAGGTTGCCCTTGATGTATCATCTACCCTTCAAGCCCAATAGGTTCTTGTGTGGGGGGTGAGTTAGAGATGTATAAAATCATTAATGTAGTCTTACCCAACAACTTAACCTTTTGAGTAGAGGTGGCAAAACGGGTTTGCTCGCCCCGCCTCTTGAATGTGAATTGAAAAGTCCAACCCGCCCTGTTTTATGATGGGTTGGCAAGTCAACATCAACAACATCAACATCAACGCGCCTAAAAAATAAAATAACAAATAAAAAACTATGTTTTATGAATTTTGTAATATTATTTATTTTCATTTCACACTCCGCTTAATCTTTTCCCAATCTTAAGTCTAAATGTATGCTAATATTCTATTAGACATTATTTAGAAATTTATTTTTACCTCCAAATATGATATATGGATAACTTTTGTCATAAATAATTTTTTTTCTAACGTGAGTATTAACATAAAAGAAATTGAATATTATAAAAACTTAGTGACAAATAATAATACTACCTAAAAGTATAAAAAAGAAAAAGAAAAATGACTTGGCGGGTCAACTTGCCACCAACCCGTTTTGACCCGCAACTCGGCGGGGCGGGTTGAGGTGAGTTGGTGGACTGAGATATGTAACCCAATCCGTCCTATTTTGGCGGGTTGATGAGTTGACCCGTCAGATTCAACTCATTTTAATGTCACCTCTAGTTTTGGGGTTGAATTGGTATTTTATGTGCCAGTAATTGTAAATATCTTTTTACAATAATTTAATCGCATATTAGCATATTACTTGTCCTTCTTTAGCTATACGATAATGATATTTTGAAGCCAACAATTTTGTCCGTCGATAATAATTCCTCTCACAATCTTAAGAATGTATTTCCACATCACATGATACTTTTAAATAAATTAATTAATTCAACATCCGAACATTTATAGCTAAGACATCCAAACAGTATGAAATATTGAAGTCAAATTTTTTTTTTAAAAAAAAAAAAACAAACTTGACAAGTATATATAAATAGTTAATACAAAATGTAAAATCACATTACTGGTGAAGTATATAAAGTTAAACCTATAAGACATACTCATGATCTAATAAATTCGAGCAATAGGAAGTGTTTTGACATCACAAGGCCAATAATAGAGTAACTTATCGATCCATTGAACTTTCAGAACTTAATCTAAATTTTATGTGATAGCTGGAATTGAACCTAATGCAAGTCAAAACTTACTAAGTGGGGGGGTCGTTATGGAAGTGCATGCAGCTAGCTGGTTGCCATTTGATCAGTGCCATATCCTAACCTTTATGTGAAAGTGGGACGAAACTTAATAATGAAAAAGATAGGAATCTAGCAATGAAGCATGAATTTTCTACACCCTTGTTTTTGCAAGTGCTCTAGACGCGTTTAAGTTATATGCAGCATATAGGTAGTGGTCTTTTCTTTGGTGGATACATGTAGGTAGTGGTCTTATAAATTATTTATGCAATTTTTTTTTTAAATTTTTTAAAAACCAATACAAATTTTAAGATATTATCTAGATTAATTTTAATTATTATACTTTTCTTATACTTTTAATTATTTTTAAATTTATATATTATTTTTATTTAAGTTTAATAATATTAGTGATAATAATAAATTTACTTTTCTTATACTTTTAATTATTTTTAAATTTATATATTATTTTTATTTAAGTTTAATAATATTAGTGATAATAATAAATTTATATGTTTTTGGACATATTTATTCAAGATCATATATATATATATATATATATATATATATATATGTTAAAATTGTCATTTTATTTTAACAATAGAATTTGAGTATTTTGTGGAGTTGGTTCATGGTCACCAGTGTCAAAGTTTGAAAATTGACACCTCAACGAGAGCCGTTAGATTTGTTTTTTTTATAAAAATATCAACGACTCTGATTTGCAAGCATTTGACATTTTTTGATATAGGCTTTTTACGATCAAACGGCCCCGGCCAAGCCCACTTTCACCCTTATATATAGGGGCATGATCCTTTGACATCAGTATCCCATATATATATATATATATATATATATATATATATATATATATATATATATATATATATATATATATATATATACACACACATGATATATATATATGGTGTCAAATTTTTCTCAAGCAGCTTGAGATAATCTCACGTGTTGAGATGTTGCTAGCCCCAAACTACGTCGTTTTATTAATGATGGGTGTTTAAGGGTCGTGGGCCAGGTTTTATATATAACAATGAATTAATGAAAGATATTTCAGTAAAATGTATATGATATAAAAATAAATAAAATTACAATAACACCCTTCATTATATATATATATATATATATATGTATATGACCAATGATCCAATAATTAATTTGGGTTAGACACGTCAGCATTCAGCAACCCTGCACACCAACATGCATGTATGGTGCTTTATAGATACGGAAATTAAATAAAACAAAATGAACTACAAATAATCGCAAGACATTTACTAACCACGGCACTAGACTCATAGCATTTACAAACCACACGACAAAATGAAGAGCCAGCGCTGCCATTACTTTATAATATTCATTATAACCTTATATTATATATAAGGGAAAAATATTTCTGCAATTACTGCAGATAAGTTATCTGCATTTATTTCCAAAACGACGTCATTTTGCTATTGAAATCTTAAAAAATTATAAATATAAAGACTATCATAACCCTAAAATAAATTAAAATTATAAAAATACCATTATTTCTACCTAAAATAACATCGTATTGGGCTTACTGCAGATAACTTATTTACAGTAACTGCAGAAAAAACAAACCCTATATATAAACTATAAGAAATTTCAAAATAGGATTATATAAAATTAGAACACCAAAAGATTCAGACTTACTTGTTGAAAACATGATTCTTGATTTCTTTATTTCTTGAGGACTACTTGTTTACTCTGATGCTCCTGCAATGGAAAGACCAGATTTTCCTCTGCAACTCACACCACTCCCTAATTACATTCGTCAATGGGGCGAGTTGTGGAGTGACGGTTTTCTAACGCACTGTGAATGCAGAGGGGACCTAGCCAACTTATTAACCCTATTCCCCTTCCCATCATGGACCTATTGGTTAGGCCTACACTATTATCCATACTAATCAGTTTACAGATATCCAAACCCAAATCAAAAGGATCACTAATTAGCTAGGCTTTATACTACACCTCTATATGGATCATGACTTACCCCATTTTTATTAAAACAAAAAAATTACAATTGATTGAAACCCACAATTATTATAAAAATTTCTAACATAGACACTTGATGTTCTCATTGTTTGGTATAATGTTTCCTTGATATATTGATGATTAAGAAAAGAATGAAAGAGGAATGATCCTCATTTGTGAGGTGACCTTGGACCCATCAATACTATTTAAACATTTGTCGGAATGATGGGATGAGCTCAACACAAATAACATCATAAGACAAATGGATACATGACTTGAATGTAATTGAATGTTTTTTTAAGCTGATGTTGGTACTAGAAATTGATGGACGTGTAATTCCATCAAATGTGTTGTCATGTCACATGTGTAACTCTTTCTTTGTAAACAGAATATGTGCAGGTTCTTAAAGTCAAAGGGAATTCTAATTACTTTGCTTACCATTCCATAGAAATAGTTTGGAGTTCTTTGGAATTATTGAGAATCTACCTCACCCCGTGATGGGGCTGTTTTGCATATTCCAGCCGACAAGTAACTCAAATGAAGGTAGATGAAATTTTCCTTTTGTGGTGAATGAAAGATTATCTTCCAAAAAAAAAGAAAGAAAAAAAGACAAAAGAATGAAAGATGCCTATTTAAACTGTTTGGCGTTGTATGAAATTACTTCATCCAATGCCCAAAGCAATTTTGCGGTGCAATCTGGCCCTGTTCTATTTTGATGTGCATTGGTATGTGTAGAAACTAGAAATATTGTGATGGCTGGAAATTTCAGTAATGTTTTGGACAGACTATACTGATATGTTGATGTAAATGTTACGTCATGTTAATGAGTATTCACTATGCTTGTGTTATTGGATCTTAATGTTTATTCTTCAAAAAAGAAAAATTGTTTCAATGAAGTGAATTAGATCATGGAAGCCAATACTAGGAAGAATTTACTTGAATCTAGAAATATCATATTAATTTCCCCATTAGAGTGATGTGCCTGTAGATTGCAATTTAAACTTTGCAGGACTGCAACTTACTCGGGTAAGCAATCTAATATATTTGATAAGTACCTGTATAGAGAGATTTAACGGCTAAGCTTCACTAATAATAAACCCAAATGATGAAGGGCTCCTGACATACCTTTTATCACCTATGAAGCATCGACACTTCAAAAACTCTGATGTATCGTGTTCGACAATTCCCGACACTCTCCGACATTCCAACACGCGTTATAGAAATTCAAAAAAAGATTTAAAGATTACGTTACGTTGAGTTTTTAGTTCCAACTATTATATTCGTTGGATTATGATTACTATTTTGTGGAGTTTAATATAAATATTTGGGATATCTTATGTTTCTTTGCAAAATTTATGAATATTATAAGTTTATATTCATTTTTTTGTTAAATTATTGAATATTAAATATAATATAAACTACATAAATTAGAAATATTATTTAATATCAAAACGTGTCCTAACGTGTTGAAATCTATATTTTTTATTAACGTGTCAATTATTGTTGTCCCGTGTCAGTATCGGTGCTACATAGTTTATCACAACATCCCAAAAAATTTATAACCAATTATTGTTAATTAACTAGCGTATAACATCTTTATTAGGTTCAAATAAACTGCTTGTTTGAGGTAAAGATAAAAAGACAAGGGTAAAGATGTGTAATGGAAAAGTTTTTTTATTTTTGTTTAGTGATGCCTTATGAAGGATGAATAATATTAATTACTTGAATACTATAAATGTTAACTAAACGAAGACATTTTAAGAAAGTTAACTCATATCATATCCACTAAAGAAATAGGAATTATATCAAAGAATTTACTCCCAGAACAAACTTCAGGATAGGTGTAACTTTCAATACAGTTAAAAAATAAAGAGCAAGGGTAAAGATGTGTGATGTAGAAGTTTATTTATTTATTTATTTATTGATGACTTATGAAGGATGGGTAATATTAATTAATTGAATACTACAAATGTTAACAAAATGAAATGATGCGAATAAAATAAATGTTAAAGTGCTTTCATTTTAGACTAAAGCTAGAAGCTAATTATAGCATATTGTAAGCATAACCCTTTACAGTCACACACACAAACCATAATAGGATAGACATGATCTTATATAACCAAAACTCTTATATCTTCTCCTCATTTTGCAATATTTGATTGACTTTTAAAGTCAAACATCCATGAATATTGGCGTGAGCTGTTGAACCCACACAAATTAACGAACTTTAGGTATGTAGTGATAGGGCAACTCGAATAGTCTCCTAAAGAACCTGCTAGAAATCAGAAACGTTGTGTAAAAATAGAATATAAAAGGAAAGGGGGGATTTTGTTGATTTGAAATTTAAATAAGAACAGAATTGAAATTGGGATTTAAAAACCAGAATCAAAAGCAATCAACCTAAGGACTTTGGTTTCATTAATTTATTTCGTCATTGGATAAAAATATAATTATCACTTCGTGATTAACTCCAATTGAATTCGGAATCCTCAAATTCAATTGGAAACACTCTCTGGACTATCGTCTAGCGTTTGGTTGAATACAATGTTTCAACTATGCAATCATAGTAGTTTTAACCTGTTCAACTTACGTTCATTGGGTTAATTAATCTGACCATTAAATCTAATGATCAATTTTCCCTTATAGAATGCAATCGCGTTATTCAGTTTGAATACCTACAATCGCATGATGATATTCAACCTGAATTGAAAAAAATGAAATTTATTAAAGAGTAAACACTCTTTTTGGTCCCTGGCAATATTTACGAAATCCTTTTTAGTCCCTGGTAATAAAAAAGGACCAAATGAAAAAAAAAAATGACCAATTTTACAATTGACATAAAGTGGCCCTTTTTTCATAATTTTAGGGACCAATTTGGTCATTTTTTATTGTCAGGGACTAAAAAGGATTTCGTAGATATTACTAGGGACCAAAAAGGGTGTTTACTCTTTATTAAAAAGTTAAGACATATCTCCGAAATAAATTAACAAACCCTTAATCCTTAAATTGATTAAAGGTGTTTAGCCTAGCATCGCGAGGTTAAACATCATTTAAAATAAAATAAAAAGAGAAGAAGATGAAAAGGAAAGAGTGCAGAATTTCGAATTTCAAAGAAAAACTTCAAATGATCGTTTAATCCAAAATCTGAATGCCGAAGGATTTCCTAAAGTTTCCCTTAAATAACCCACATTCTTTCACCAAAAATAAAATAAAAAATAACCTACATTCAGAACGGGTTAGGGTTCCACCACTCCGGCTCATACATAAAATAAAAACTTAATAAGATAAAACATTAAAACATGACCTTAGGTCCTAAACACATTAGGTTCTAATTTAATTTACAAATCCAAACGTCAAAATAAATTTCTAGCAAAACACGTCCATCTTGGGCTCAGATTTCGACCATATTTTCATATGAATTGGGCTTCAATAGATGAAATAGCTATTGTAGATCTATCTGTTAGCTGCAAAACGCAACAAGAACGGAGTCAATCGGAAAATTGTAAAATGAGATATGGCCAAAATATGAAAGTAGTGTAAATTTGGAAAATTGTGACGAAAATCAATTAAACCCAATTAAAATATAGAATTCTAATTTGACCCAAAATACATTTATTTATCTCAAATAAATCCTAAATTTTTTAACCACGAGTAGTAAATAAGTGTAACAAAATATACGTTATCAAACACCTAAAAGTGATAATCATAAAATTGAAAAAAAATACAATGTAACTCTAAGCATTAAAAGTAATTTATATCATGGTTTGAATTAGGTTAGGCAATGCCAATGGTATCAAAAAAAAAAATTTAAAGCATGAAAAAAAAATTAAAGTGTTATTTCTCTTATGAACAAATACAAGAATATTTGACCATAACTGTTAGACCTTACCAATATTTATATCATCCTCCTATCCTCCTCAACGGGTTCTTCTTGGGACATTGTTCGCTGCAAAATATAGGCATCATTTGACATTATTCTTGCCTCTAAATCAACTTCTGCGAATTGGGCGATTAATGGAGTAGCCTCATTTAATTGGACAACCAAGGTTGCATTAATTCTCTTGATGCAAATAGTATTATTTTAGTCTAAACTATGCGCCAATGAACTAGTGTCCTCATTCAATTGGCAATGCAACTTCCCTTTTCTAGCATCCTCCAAAGAATAACATTACTTGTGGAAGAAAAATCAACTAGATTGTTGCCTGTATGAGAAGTGAAGGATGAAAAATTCAAGCTATTATGAGGTAGTTGATCATTGTATAAAACCTCACCAAAAGGAGAAGAGTTGTCATGAGATCCAGATGAAACCATAAATCCATTTATCCCACTAATTGGATTAAATTGCCTAATACTAGTTGTACAGTTGCAATGTTTGAATTGGTTAAGCTTGTTTGATTTTGGAATGCCATGTGATAAACTTTAGCTTTGATTTGTAGAAAACATGGGCAGCTGGATGTTTCCAAGTGTTTTTATGGAGCTGTTTATATTTTGTGACTGAACAAGCTGGATTAGCGTAGAGGAACTAATTTCTCTTCAGTTCAAGCCAGATGGGGAGTTCAGGTTACAGAAATTTTCACCCGATGCATTTAAAGGTTGTTTAGTGTCTAAGGTTCTTCCTGCTACAGATGGTGTGCTAAAATCTCCATATGTATCTATTGAACTCATCTGCATGTGAGGATTACTACGACCAGATGCAACAATTATGCTAGCTTGTTGAGTTGCCTTCTTAAGGGCAAGTATGTATTTCTGCAATACAAAATGAAAGGGAGCTTATGCATAATTATCAAAGAGTTGTACATTTTTCATTGACACCTATATTTTCCTAAATTCACATTGTTCAAAATTCCAACGAATCATTAAATGTAGATGGTTATTAAACCATCATTTATCAAAAGTTAAAATGTAGATTATCCCCCTCAACTTTGATCTCGTGCTAAAATTGAATCCAAAGGGGTCTATATGCCAAAAGGTGGGGATAATTTGCATTTTAACTATAAATAATCCAAAAATTAATGATAAATGATAAATTTAAAATTCATACCTGCAGATGGCTTGCAATATTGTCTCTTGTAAGACCTTCAACATTCATCAAGTGAAATCAATAGCAGTTGGAGAAAGTCCATATTAGAAATGATAATATCCATGTTGAGGTATCAAGTAGTCACATTTAATTTACATATATTCTAATGTAAAATAAAAAATGAAAAGTAAATATCCATTGTTATAAAAACTTACCATTAATGCCCAATTGATTAACTGCAACAAGAATTTTTTTATACAACTCAACATTCCAATTTAAACGAGGCCTCTTTTTGGTTGAGGCTTCTGCTTTCTCTTTTCCATTATCTTCTTCATCTTCCTCACTTTGTTCCTTCCTTTTTTGACCCGATATTTTTTTATGGTCAACATTGTTTTTTGATTAAATGTCTTTACTGCCTTTCCTATCTATATTGCAGGCTTTCTCCTCATTTGAGGGCTTATTCTGATCCTTGCAATTAATCTTCCTCTACGCTAGTCCAGCTTGTTCAGTCACAAAATATAAACAACTCCATAAAACACTTGGAAACATCCAGCTACCCACGTTTTCTACAAATCAAAGCTCAAGTTTATCACATGGCATTCCAAAATCAAACGAGCTTAACCAATTCAAGCATTGCAACTGTACAACTAGTATTAGGCAATTTAATCCAATTAATGGGTTAAGTGGATTTATGGTTTCATCTAGCTCTCATGACAACTCTTCTCCTTTTGGTGAGGTTTTATACAATGATCAACTACCTCATAATAGCTTGGATTTTTCATCCTCCACTTCTCATACAGGCAACAATCTAGTTGATTTTTCTTCCACAAGTGATGTTGTTATTCTTTGGAGATGCTAGAAAAGGGAAGTTGCATTGCCAATTGAATGAGGACACTAGTTCATTGGGGCATAGTTTAGACCAAAATAATACTATTTGCAGCGAGAGAATTAATGCAACCTTGGTTGTCCAATCAAATGAGACTACTCCATTAATCACCCAATCCGCAAAAGTTGATTTAGAGGCAAGAATAATGTCAAATGATGCCTATATTTTGCAGCGAACAATGCCCCAAGAAGAACCCGTTGAGGAGGATATTTTTGGGTCCTTGGATGATATAAATATTGGTACGGTGTAAGAGGTATGGTCAAATATTCTTGTATTTGTTCATTTTTTAAGAGAAATTAACACTTTCATTTTTTTTCATGCTTTAATTTTTTTTTTTTGATACCATTGGCATTGCCTAACCTAATTCAAACCATGATATAAATTACTTTTAATGCTTAGAGTTACATTCTATTTTTTTTTTCAATTTTATGATTATCACTTTTAGGTGTTTGATAACGTATATTATGTTACACTTATTTAATACTTTTGGTTAATATTTTTAGGATTTATTTGAGATAGGTTAGTATTCGAGACCATTAAAATTAGATATTCCTTTTTTTTTTCCCTCCACATTTTTCCGTCAGTCACTATATACAAAATAAACAGACGAAGGTACAACCCGGAATACGAACAAGACATGCCCTGTCACTGATGCCATTCCTAAGGCCTATCTGTTATGTACAGGTTCTTTCAGGCTGAAGCAAAATAAACTGAAACGAAAGAGCCTTTTATACACATCCTAATCAATGCCTTGACGAATAATATCTGAAGGCACAGGCAAGCCGTTACCAAAGCAACTATTACCAGTACTAATTACGTTAGTCACTGTCTCATCTTTGCAGTGCCCAATAGATTTTGGTTTGGAGTCAGAGTTTTGGCATCTCGGGCAAACAAAACATGCAGGAACAGGATCAGTATCATGAATGTCAGAACACCTCGTGTGCCGCCACACTCCACAAATATCACAAGCCATCATTCTCTCCCCATCATCATCCTTAGCGCCACAGCTGCAATCTACAGTCCACCTCTCAAGTCCCCGTTCCATTCGGAACTTGCTCAACCCATTCTTCCCAATGCATCTTCCGCGGACACAAACCACTTCTTTCGATCCTAACAAGAGCTTGACCTGGGTGGAATCGTCTACACCGCTATAGCCAAGTAGCTCATCAACTTGAAATCTTCTAAACATTAAATATACATCTTGAAAAGCATTTGCTGCTTCAATCTTAAGGTCAGACACAGTAGCATTCGAGGGCAGCACAACTATTTCTGGCGGAGCTGCAGAATCTTCAGATTCGTCCACAAGTTCAACCTGACATGAGATGCGTATTTTATACAAATCTGACATTGGCAGTATCTCAGGATTATAATCTTTTACAAACTGCTTGCAGTCAAGAAGTTTCTGAGCTGAACTCATTGCGAGAGTCCATGTCCCTTCCGCAACACTGTTTAGCATCATCTGAGGATGAAGCAAAGAATCGTATAAATATCTGAGACATTGCAGGAGATTCTCTTCAGATGGATACTTTGAGCCTGAAGAATTATTGTTCGTTATAATTCCATAGCAAGAACCATTTGCAGCCTCAAGTCTACAGCAAATAGAATATAATTATATCAGAATCGATCCATTTCACATGAAGAAATCTGCAGTCCAACGGATTAAAAGCAAACGGAAGATAATCTTCCAAATAATACTAATAGGTAGCATCAATGCTTTGAGAAGAACATTAATAGGCTCAACCTCAATATTAAAAGAATGTTAATGGACTTTGTATTGATACATTTGACAAATAGTCCAAATGAAATGAGAACCCAACATAGGAAGACAAGAAACATTCAAGGGGTAAATCGAATATACTTAAAATTATTCTTTGGTCTACCCTCATGCATAATAAATTAATAATGTCAAGATCAAGCATCAGTTCAGCTTCACCATGGTTTAAAAAGTGTAAACTAAGCAGTGAGGTGCCTTGTTTTCAAAATCATAAAACTGAAGCATTGTATTTATCACATGACTTCTGTCTGAGCCAGTATGTATGACCTTTTATGCAGTTAAACTGGAAAAGACGAGGATACACCCCATAAGAATCAATTGAAGTCTAACCTTAACTCAAAAACTCCAGTTTGAGGATTGCATCGACTATTAACAACCATTCCACCATAGACCAATTTTCCACCCAGTTCTCCAAGGCAATAATCAAGCAACTCTGGAGAGGCCACCTTGCAGACAGCACCCCTAAGAGAACGCCAGCTCACCCAATTAGACCCAGACACTGCACGCAGCACTCTGATCATAGCTTCCTCCACCCGTTCGACGTCACTCTTCTCCCAAGAACTTGACAGTCCAGAAGCATTGAAACGGCGCTTCTTGCAGGTTATGCCATCATCCTTTAACGCAGTCTTGCGAGCATCATGGATCAAACCCATTAGAAAACAAAAGAGGTCTCTTATATTTACAAGCTCATGCTCAGACAAAGACTGGTAATATGAAATCATGTCATGTGCACGAGAGTTGGGCTTTTGTCCCTGGGAGAGGAAGATGGACAGAGGTAGATTGGATAGGCTTTCAACAGCGGACTTGTATGCTTCCTCCGTGAGACAATAGCTACCAGAGCCAAATTTATAACCCCAGTCACCATACCACGGATGTCCCTTCATAATGGCATGGAGCAAGCGGTACTCCAGTGAATATTTCTTCGAAACATCCATCACGCTAACTTTTCTGCCCATTTCGAAAAGTGAACAAACGAAAGAGTTTAACTCAAAGCTATAACCATATAAACAGAAATAACCAAAACAAATATTCTCCCATTTCAAGAAGGTTAAGGTATTTCAAGAGACCAAAAAGTTCAGGCAAATATTTGTATTATGTCTCATCTTTAAATTGGGACATCCTTACATGACATCAAGTTTAATTTAAACAATCATTACTTTGTGACAAGTGTCATAAACGAGATAAGTAGAAAATAGAAAATGAAAAAAGAATTAGCTCCAAGACCTAATAGAAGTATTGAGTTGGAAAAGACTTGCAATTAGTGATAAGAATCAAGAATCCTAACCTGACTCCTAATGTGTTGCATAGGCGATCCCAGAAATCCATGATATGGCAACCAGAAAGAAATCTAGAACCCCCTTCTCTGCCATTAACCCGAAGAAGGTGCCCATAACCATTGGCATGGACTACACCATGTAAAAGATGAGTCGTGTTCTCCAACTGGTTGTACACCCAGTCTTCAACATCATCCGTGGTTGTTACGTGGTTGCATGACTTGCACCTAAAGATAGAAAGCATTAACCAAAATGTAAGATCACGGATTGTAGCTTTAAGCTGATCCAAAATAGACTTTTTCAACATCATTTTCATTAGAAGGTTTTTTTCTAAATGTTTTTTAAGTAAGCCAATCACAACATGCTATAAGACCCATGAGGTGGAATTTCATACTAACAGAATTACTTCAATCGCAGTAAATTGAAATTAAGCGGGGGAATGCTCGAAGGCACAAAGGCCCATCAACTTAGGTAAATTTACTTTGAAAAATAACTCGGTAGCTACAATGTGTTCACACAGAGAACGGTTTATTTTCGAGATTTTGTTTTCCAAATTTGAATCTACAACCAATCAAAGAAACAATACGTGAATTAGTAGTGAACGGCTAAAAAAAATAGGGAGAAGTAAAATAGCAGTGACTCATTCCACTAACTTATGTCGGGTATCTAACATCCTTATCAACAATCAATTAAAAAGAATAAAAAGAAATCCAAAAGATGACAAAATTTTCCACGAAACGGAAAATATGACTACAAGGTGGCAGAGGGTTACTCACTTGGATTCTGACAAATGCAAGATATCTCCACAGCACATACATGGCTTGTGGTACCCACCAATGGAGCTCCCATCAACCTTGATTATAAAATGGTAACGCTTCCCGCACACTGGGTGGCTGCTCCATCCTAAACAACAAATATATAAATTTCAAATGGAGTTAAACTTGTTATTCACCAACCCAAAAAATAATATGAATATAAAATTACAATTAATAACACTAATAATAAAAATAAACAACAATAAAACTATTAATAAGTTAATTAATAAAAACAAAAGGTTAAATTATACGAGATAAAATTATCCGCTGTAAAAAAAAAATATTTTCAAATTTTTTTTTTACATGACTAACTCCTGAAAATAAAAAACAATTTTAGCTCTTAAAACATCAAACCCAAAAACAAAAGAGCGTGATATGAAAAAGAACAACAAGCATCCAGATTAGTATTGCGTGGCGCATGACTAGAAATACACGCTAGTACTAACTGAGCAAAAAGAGAAAGCAAAATTGGACCACAACGATAATGACAACATAATCATAGCTGTCACGCAACAAAGACAGCAAAGAAAAATGTCCCATCAAAATTAGGACCGACACGTGGCACTCCCTACCCATTCTACCTATCCCATTTCTAATGGGACCCACCACCCACCGAACCCCACTTTTCTATTGATTCTCCAATATATCACTGGATCTTATCGTCATCGCATCGGCGATAAGTTGCCGTCTATTAATAATTTATTTATCAGTCTCTAACCAAAAATTAAAATTTATTAGTCATTTTCATTCTAATATTTCAATAACCGAATACTTGATGGATACAGTATACTCACTTAATTATCTAGTTATACACATCATTATATTTTTGATTATAATCGCAATTTATAATAATATAAACGTCATGTCGCGAAATCAACACGATAATTTCAAGGAATCCTGAGAAATCATGTTTCGTTTTTCATTTTGCATGTTTTCTAATTTCTCCTACGCTACCGGAGTAGGTAAACGCAAACCGGCACCGGAGAGGAACCGGGAAAAACGATGAAACCAAAGCGATTCAACAACTGGCGAGTCAACTCACCGAAAACTCGGCACTGATCGCAGTAAACAGATCTGGATCTGGCCACATCCTCTTCCACGACGTCGAGGCACACCACCGCCGGGCCCGATTCGGGGCCGTCGGTGAGTTCGCCGACGCGGAAGAGGATCTGCCAGGTCAGCAGGTGCGGGAACAGCGCCGACGGTGGCGGGAGAAGCGCGTGCTTGGTGAGGAAGGAGCGGACGTTGGATCGGAAGGGTCCGCCGGAGAAGTTTTCGGAAGCGGCGAGGGCCGGCGAGGGGAACGAGAGGAAGTCGTAGAAATCAGCGGTGACTCTCCTCTTCATGCGTTTCAAGGGTTTCCCTCCGCTGACGACCATGATGGAGGCGGTGACAGGCGCGTGGTCCAGTGTGGGGGCGCGTGAGGTCAGATCTGACCGGAGATGGTTGGAAGTTTCTGGATCGGACGGCGGTGATTGGCTGTGGGAAGGGTAACGACGAAGGAGATAGAGAGAGAGTGTGTGTGAGAGAGGGAACGATCGTTTAGGTTAGAGTTTGGTTGTGATTTTCTGTTTGGATGTTGAGATTTGATGGTCGTCGTTGGATTAATCTGGAATCTATTTTATGAAATATACGTATATATACAATAAAATATTGTTATAATTGTTGGAAAGAGCAAAAAGAATTAAAAAGGAAAAAGAAAAAGAAAAATTCTTTCTGGTAAATAGCGAAAGACCAGGAGCGCTTTTTTGGTGCATTCAGCATAAATCTGTGCAAAAAAAAGAAAAAAATTTGGAATTTGATCGAAAATATTTAAATAGATATAAATTAAGATGAGGATATTATATTACTAAAATCTTCTACTACTAACTCTCTACCTATCTAATCATCATTGAATCAATATTTTCTTTTTATTTTCAAAAACTTTTTACATTTTCTCTCTTTAATTCAATGGTGATCACATAGGTAATAGAAAACTTTAATAGTAGAAATATCTTTATTCATAAAATAAATGAGAAGAAACTTTTCTCTTTTCGATGCAGAGAGAAGAAAATTTCAAAGACTAGAGAGTCTGTTTGGAAAAAATAGATGAGAGAGAATTTCAAGGCTCGAAATCTTAGCCCTTAAGCGAGTTTACCGCCTTCAAGGCATGCAAATTATACCAATTTTTTATTATTATTGTACTTATAAAAAATAGAAAATTATATTATTTGAGACGGAAGATATTGTAACAATCATCCAGTTGTTACTAATGTTATTATCAATTAATTTCAAATTAAATTATTTAATTCTTTATATTTAAATCACTTTTGTATGGTTCTGATTTTTCATATTTAATGCTTTCACATTAAAGATGAGAATCATAACTATACAAAAATGAAAATAAATATAACCATTGGATCAACATAATCAATCTAGAAATTGATTGGTAGTAATATTGATAGTAACACTAATTGGTTGTTATAATATACTACCCCTTATTTAAAAGATAAATTTATTTTCATTGATCCTTATCCATTATGGTAAAAAGGCCCTTGATTACTTTTTCTTTTTTTCCTTCTTGTCCACTCTATTATTTTTAATATGAAGATTTGGTATGACCAAGTAAAGAAAGATGAAGAATGATTTGTGGGAAGTTTTCTTTTACTTGGAAATTTAATGTTTTAAAGAGGTATAAAAACTTTAACTCAATAACTTGATCAATTTAACAAAAATGAAGACAATCGTTTGGAAAATATTTAAAATTTGAGATATTAATCTTATAGCAATTTTTGTTTAATTTTTTAGGTTTAAGGTTAAAAAAAGTCACTAACTTTACTTTGCAGATGCTAAAACAACATTTTTTGAAGACAAGTGGTAGACCCATTATTAATCAAGCTAAAATGTTAAAATATAAATAAAGTAAACAAAATTTTTCAGGAGCATGAAATAATTTTCCATAAAAGAGGTAGAGTTGGAATTGCCCAACATACCAACACGTATATTATGAAAGGAAAACGAGATAGCTACTGCATATCGCACGCACGTTTAGTAAAGGAGAAAAAAAAATTATTAGGAAAATATAATTATAGGAATATGATAGAAAAGTGAGTTTGATAAAAGTTAAAAAAAAGTTATTTGTAGGCGAAAATATTACCGAAAAAATTGAGTTAAATTTTCTGAGTTTATATTTGATTGAAGGTAAAATATTGATGAAAAAATAAGATGAAATTACTAAACTAACCCTTGACTAAATATAAAGAAAACTCTCTCTCTCTCTCTAGCTTTTTTTTGGCATTTTTTTTGAGAATGAGTATTTGTGTCTATTGCTTTTTTTCTTACTTTTTGATTTGATGTGGTAATGAAAATACCACCATCTGAATGGTATTTTGAAATGACAAATTTTTTTTAATTTTACACACGAACTGAGATTGCTATGCAAATTCAAATGATAGGCAAATTTTTTAAAACCTCCTAGAAAACCCATCTCAACTTTCCTGGTCTTTCTAAAAAACCCATCTCATCTTTTATGTATAAGACCGGTCTTGTAGGAAAATTATAATTCTAAAATAAACCTCTAAAATAAACCTAGTACCAAAAACTCTATCAGACAAAGAGTTACCAGTGAGAATGCAAGTCCATGATCATGGTAAAGACGGTATGATTTTGTTCATAAAAAAAAAAAAAAAAAGACGGTATGATTCTTGGGCCACGTGCTGCTAGCACGAATAGATGATCATTTAGAAGGGTAAATGACTAATAAAAAAATTTCTACAATGCTAAGAAGCACAAAAAAAATTATACAAAGAGAACCCATTTCTTGGCCTAGGTGGAAAAATATTTTCGTTATTCGCCTGGATTCATTCAATGCATCTTTTGAATTATAAAGATAGCTCAGTCTAAAGATTTGCTTTGGTCAAAAATTCAAACCTTAGTCATAACAAATTTTTTAAATTCTTTGGGAGACATAAGAAACTGCCTTCCCCTCAAAGAGAAATTTGTTTTACCTTTCCTCCAATAATAGTAATCCAATGTATCCTCTGTTTCAATGAAGAGTTACTCATAAAAGTCATACTCCGAAAGCAAAATAACTGGAAAAAATTGTGTGAAAATACCTCTAAATTACCTACCTATAAAAAAAGTAAAAAAATTCACCTACCTATATTTATTCTACGTATTTCTTTATAAATATCATAGTGTTATCGTAACATTAATGATTGTTACATTATTAATGCTTTGGAAGAGTAAAGGAAACACATAACCATGTTTTAGGAAAGATTTAAGAGAGAAGATTATGTCATCATTGCTTACATTACACAATAACGTGGTGATCAAGTTACAGTTTACAGCTATAAAACACCAGTCATTTATCAATTTTTTAACAAAATCAACGGAGTTGAACGGGTGGACCATAAATCACAAGGTGATTTAAAGTTCGTGAGATTAACACTCAGAATCACTGAGAATGCATGTCTACTATACAAATGAAGGAAAATTTAGAAGGTCAAAGTAGCTAGTAGCTGCTAGCCAGAAGGGACATACAGTCAAAAAAGACATAGACAAAGACATATATGTCTATGGCTTTTTTCTTCACCAAAAAAAAAGAAAAAAAAAAGGGACAAATACACCTCTAAAGTTAAATCAAAACACCTTTACATGGCTTGCCTTATTAAAAAAAAAATGCATGGGAGGAACGACAACCTTATTTCTAACATCCAACAAAGACAAATAGAATCAACGTGACCAGGGAAACAAAAATTAACAGTTTAATTCCGTTGGCATCCCCATCCATATTGCTACATATTGCTCATCAACTTTGCATTCAATGCCAGAAGTACCCTTCCAAAAAGCAGCTAGAGAGAAGAGAAAACTTATTATACACCATTATAGAACTAAAAGCAGACTAAACATTTTCAAGCTAACAAGAGAAATAGAAGTTCCACAGGTTGAGTAGATATTAAGAAGACATAATATTCAACAAGGTCTTACACATAGATGCATATGAGATATTCGGTTGCATCACAATGTCACAAGTTCCCAGTCTTCTTTTGACATGTCATAAAATTCAACACAACCATCCTCAAACATGATCTGCAAACGTAAATGCATATTCATTTTTGATCCCAATGCTCATCCAGATTATAAAAATCCAACCAAAGATTTTCTTACCGAGTGTTTTTTGGAAAATTTATCAAACCGTATAATAATCCCAAACCTGAAGCATTGCAAGAATAAAAAAGATCACAGTTCAACTCTTAACTCTTAAGCATAACTCAAGAAATGATGTTGAAGAAATAGAATTTTAAATAAATGCATAGACAATATAAAAATATATTACAATTCAAAATAGAAAATTTAATATACCTCATGTTTTCAAGATGTTTTATCCTAATGACTTTACCAACGCAATTGCGTAAGCACTTTGATAGGTCAACAACACGAGAACTTCCTACAGAGCCAAGCACCACAGAAAAAAAATTTGTGTTAAAAGAAAACGAAGTTAAATCCAAAAGAAGATATGATAGCAGATTTAAATTTTATAACATGTTTTCTTTCGGAAGAAAAAGAATAGCATATAAGAAGACAGAAAAAGTAAACAAGCTTACCTATATGCAAACCTCCATTTTGATAAACCTTTCCAGACAAAAATCCCACAATTAGTCCATGAGGAAGATCTTTATAATTTATATTGTAGATATAGTGCATAATAAAATCAATAAAGTCATTAAACTAATTACTTAGGGATAATTGGGTTGGATGTAATGAGGACTAGAACGAATATGGGAAAGGAAATGGGTGCATACAATATCCAGTAGCATCTATATAGTGGGAATGCCCATTCCATCAAACGAAGGGATAATTATTACCTCTACAAAGGTATCGTAACCCCATTCCACTCCTATGGAAATTATTCTAATTATTATTTTACCTTAAATATATTCAAAGCACAGAAGTTATTCTAAATAATCAAAACCAACGTATTTACACCGTGATAGTCTAATTTAAGATTCTGAGCTCCAAAATTATAGTCATTACCACATGTCTTTTTCCCAGTAGATGAGGGCTGGCTACATGGATCAAACAAAGACATTAGGACAAATCCCGTTGCACAAAGTTACCCGACTTGCAAGGGTAGAGGTGAGAGTCAGATATATGCAACCTTACCCTTACAATTTTGGAAAGAGACTATTTCCCATACTCGAAACCGAAACCTTCCAATCACAAGGAGCAACCTTATTGCTGCTCCAAAGATCGCCCTCAATCAAACAAAGACATTGAATACTAAAAATTGCTTAGAGCATGAAAAGCCTTTTCTTTTCCTTTCACTAACTTCAGTAATCTTATTTTATGGTAATGTAGTCTAACTTAAAATCATGGATATATTTACAAATGTCAATTTTAGTTAATCATTCAGCAAATTTGTGAAGATATAATGCAACTCATATCTTGCCAAAATCCCAGTAAATTTATGATGAAAAATTACAATTATGAAAATAAAAGGTAAATCCATGTCTCAAATTACAAGTCTAATGAAAAAATTGACACAGTAATTACAATCTGATGAAGTATATATTACCCAATTCAAAAGCACTAGCTCACAACAAAGGTTTGCAAAAAAAAAAAAAATACTATTCAGTTTAGTCTAATATTTTGATATAAGAGAATAGCCATGTCGACATATATCTATTCCAGATAGAAACGCTATTTACGAGGAGATGAAGCCACCTGATATGAAACTAATTTTAATGCAGCATCCGAACACATTTTAGGCTTGGTAGGTCGGACACCAAGCTTATGCCTGCACCCAATAGCACCACAATGGCAATCTTCATCTGCACCAAATTGAACAAATCTGCCATATATATAGCTTAGAATCCAGCATGATTGCCAAATAGTTAATGAGTTATCTTGGCATCTTGAACCATCATAAAAAAATTACTAAAATAACCACACACTATAAACAACTTCCACTAGAACCTTGCTGTGTTGGGATAGTGGTTGTATTCCAAAAGGATTAGTAAAGTGCTAATGCAGGATGCAATAAACAACATAGGCAAGTATTCATACTGATAATCATAACTCAGATGCTCGCCTCTTCCAATGTTACGAGTCGCAAATATACCAATTCTTGTTTCACCATCAATTATCCTTAAGAGGAGAAACAAAAAAGGCACATTTTAGATAAAGTACCTAATTTTGCAACAGAATGTTAGATAAAATAACTACATGATTAGATGACTAAAGCAATAGTAGTCAACCATTTTTGCATCTCAGTATTGGGGCAGCAACTATGATTGATATATCTTGATTTGTTTCCTTTATATGTTGCATCAATCACCAAATCTCGATTGATTTCACATAAGTAGAAGTTTGTCTCCCCACGACGTTTCATGTCCCAAAGCCTTTCTTCACATTTTTTATCATCAATGACTGGTAGAAAGAGGTAACATCCATTATCAGGTTTTAAAAGAGTAAAAAAGATATATTAAAAGAATATTTATTTTATGAATGTAGATAGACAAAACAAATTGATTATTACCTTCTCCAACATATTCTACGACAAATTCCCCTTGCTGGATATCTTCATCTGCCACAATTCCAGAACCACATTTCTCAGTCTACATGAAGAGTAACAAAATTGGATGACTGTGTGAGCGAACATTACCTAAACAAAGTTCACATGCCTCTAAACAGAAACCAGATTTTGCAAGGAATAGAATATACATTGGGGAGAACAAAAACATATTTAACCTTTCATAGCATTAGCAGGATACAAAATATCATTGAAAACTTTCAAATAGAGAACATACTGAGGGAAACTTACCTTACAAAAAGAAAAAAGAAAAATTCGGAGCCAGAGGCATAATTATACCTGAACCAACTTCATCTTTTTCATGGGTCGATGCTGGAATGGTTTATTAAGACAGGAACTCCCACATTTACAGCCTGAAGAGCAGCTATACAGAAGCATCCTATAGAGACAGTCAACATAATGAATGAATAATATGACAGCTATATATGTTGGTTTATTTGCACCTGTAATTTACAGACAAAAAGCAGAAACTTTTTGCAATTAATAAACTATACAATCTATACTAGGTGCACCAGCAGAATCTAGAAACAATAAATTTCATTTCGAACATGACACCTTCATTTTATCAGGACTAACCACCAGCAAATAGCCCAATATTTGATTAATAACAAATAAAAAACTCATAGGGGGTTAAGCATACATATAATCGCTTAATATATTCTCTTCAACCAATGCATAAATATAGATCCTCCTTGGAAGACAAGGAAAATAGTAATAGCTCTTTCGGACAAGGAATCAGCCTTTGCATGGTATTTTATAAATCTTATGGAAGCAATCAACTAATCAGGTTACACCACCCTCTTTCTAGCTAGTTTGACAGGGTTTGAAAGATGTGCCACACTTCGTAGGTCATGCCCACAACCAACAGCCTGACTACAGCTTCCTTAGAACCTTTGGATGTGCTTGCTTTCCTTTCCTCAGGCCATATAATAAGCATAAACTTGAGAACATATCAAAAGAGTGCATTTTCCTTGGTTACTCACCAAATCATAAGGGCTACATCTGCATGAGTCCAGAAAATAGAATTTTCACATCCAAAGATGTTCTATTCAATGAGTATAGGTTTCCTTCCAAGGAATGGCATGTTAACAAAACTCATTCTACCTCACAAATGTCAGCCTCTTCATCTGTTCCCCTGTCTATTTTACCTCAATTTGTTCCCTCAACAGCACCTAACAGTTGCCCACACACTGATGTATCTGCTACAAGTCCTGATGTTAGTAACAATTCATCTAACTTGGTTCCTGATCCATCCTCCAACACTTCCACAATTCAGTTTCAGCCAACAAACACCTCAATTCCTGCAAGTAATCACTCTCCTACACCTGTTGTTTCATCATCTAGCTCTCCATCATCATCTTCTGTTCAGTCTTCAAACAACTTGAGTCCTAGCTCCACCTCTAGCTCTAGTCCAGAATCTTCTCATTCTGAATATGAACCATCTGTCTCTCTGAGTCCACAGTCACCTGCTCATTCTATCACCACAAGGTCTAAGACATTAACCAAAAACCTTGTTCTACTTACTCAAACTGAACCCACATCGGTTAAGCAGGCCTTGGCCAGTCCTCGTTGGCTCAAGGCAATGGAGTTAGAATATAGTGCTTTGAAAAATAACAAAACAGAGTATCTTGTCTCTTTACTTCTTGACAGGAAAGCAATTGGATATAAATGGGTATTTAAAGCGAAGAAAAATCATGATGGTAGCATTAACAAGTACAAGGCAAGGTTGGTGACCAAAGGATTTCATCAAAGACCAGGTTTTGATTATAATTAAACATTTTCTCCCATTATTAAACCTTTCACTGTTAGAGCTGTTCTAAGTATTGCACTCACATATGGGTGGCCTCTTAAGACAACTTGATATTAATAATGTCTTCCTAAATGGAGACCCAGAGGAGGAAGTATATATGGTTCAGCCCCCTGGTTTTGAATCCGAAGATAAAATACTAGTTTGTAAACTCCACAAGTCCTTTTATGGCCTTAAACATGCACCTAGGGCCTGGTTTGATAAACTAAAGGCCTCTGATCTGTCACTGGGTTTTCAGGCAAGCAAGTGTGATCCTTCTCTATTCATTTATAAGGCTGGAAACATGAGGATTTATATTCTAGTATATGTTGATGATATCATCCTTACAGGGAACAATATTTCCTTCATTCAGAAGTTTATTTCACAGTTGAACTCTACTTTTGCTTTAAAGGGTCTTGGAGACTTGGATTATTTTCTAGGAATTGAAGTCAAGAGAGACTTTTCTGGCTCTTTGTTTCTCAATTAGTCCAAGTATATTAAAGATCTTCTTACTCGGGTTAATACGCTTGATGCCAAGTCCATCTCTACTCCTATGCCTTCCAGCTGCAAGTTGTCCAAATTTAGCTCCAATAATTTTGACGATTCTCATTTGTACAGACCAATGGTAGGAGCACTGCAGTATGTAATAATCACTAGGCCAGAAATTGCCTTCTCTGTGAACAAAATCTGTCAATTCATAAGTCAACCATTGGTGGAGCATTGGAAGGCAGTTAAACACATATTAACGTATCTTCAAGGCACTATCACCTTTGGCAACCGCTTCCAATCTGTTCAATCCGCTAAGGGCTCCTTCCCCCTTACAATATTTTGTGATGCTGATTGGGAAAGTGACCTGATGAAGAAGATCAACCTCTGGTGCTTGTATCTTCCTTGGTCCGAATTTGATAGCTTGGTGGTTGAAAAAGTAATCCCTTGTGGCCAGGTCTACTACTGAAGTAGAATACAGAAGTATAGCTCTAGTTTGTGTTGAAATATTGTGGATTGTAAAGAACCACTTCAACCCAAAACCTTAAGGCATTGGGTTTATGGGTCCTTCCATTTATATACTTTTTACTTAATCCATTACCAACCAATGTGGGACTCATCACACTTGAATATTTCCCTCAAGTGTGAAACCCAACATTGATATGCTTTCCCTCAACCGAGTAGCCCAGGGCCAAAGTACTCAACTCGCCTCCTAGCCAATCACCAGGCTAGCTCGAGCCCAACCTGGCTCTGATACCACTGTCAGGTGGGTCCAGGGGAAGCCTGTGGCAAGTGAGTCCGACACCATATCTTAACCCAAAACCTTAAGGTTTTGGGTTGAAGTGGCTTTTTACATGGTATCAAAGTTTCACTGACAACAAGGTCATGAGTTCGATCTTCATCGCCCCCACTTGTGGAATTAAATAAGCATAAGGTAAAACCAAAAATAAAATAAAATTGGGCCTATGCAATATCCACGCTTCAAGCCCAAAGGGCTCTTGCGTAAGGGGGTGTGTTAGAAAAAAATATAAACCATTAAAAAGACCCACACCTAACACCTTAAGGTTTTGGGTTGAAGTGATCCTTTACATGGATTAAGTCTCTCTTTCACGAGTTGCAACTGCCTCTATCAGTTCCACAAATCCTGTGTGACAACCTCAGTGCAGTTGCAATAGCTCACGATCCTATCTTACATGCTCGAACCAAGCATCTTGAGTCAGATTTGCATTTTCTTCGAGAAAAGGTTGTTGCCAAGGACATCCAAGTCTCTCATATTCCTGCAGTGGACCAGCTGGCTGACACCTTTACAAAGCCATTGTCTCTTACTTCATTTGCTGATTTCAGAACCAAGCTCAGAGTTTTGGGCTCAATTATTCCTCTCCAACCCTGTTGAGCTTGGGGGGAAGTATTAGTGTAGCTAGCTTATGTAGTAGCTTATTTTCTTTGTACTATTCATGGCTAATTATTTTCTCTTGTGCTGGCTGTTAGTTTGTTTTAATTCAGTTTAGTTGTAGCTGTTTAGTTTGTTATCTTTGCTAACTCAACATTGAGTGCCACAGCTCTATATATAGAGCTCGTTCCCTTCATTCCTATATACAGTGTATTGATTCAGTTTTAACCCTTACTCAATAACAAGATCTCTCCCTCTCAACTTTCTCTCTCACTTGCTTTCACTTTCTTGTATTTTCCTTCCATGGTGGAATCTTAATATGGAATCCCACATTGGTTGTATGAGCAATTAATGTGGGGTTTATAAGGCCTTGGGCACTCCCACCCTTTGCGCTAGCTTTCTGGGATGGTGTAGCCCAAAGTTCTTATCAAATGGTATCAGGGGCTTCGACTATGTCTCCCAGTTGTAAACGAGCGCCACGGCCGGTGACGCTGGCATTGCAATGTTTGCCTGGAGCTAGTAAAAAGACTACCACAAAGCCAGCCCGCGTTGGCACCGGGGCTGCGGAGCGTGGTGGAATGTTATGACTCATTTGCAAGGTATGGGACTTGGAGTCCCACATTGGTTGTATGGGCAACTAATGTGGGGTTTATAAAGCCTTTGGCACTCCCTCCCTTTGAGCTAGCTTTTGGGGTGATGCATCTCAAGGTTCTTATAAGACACCTTTCTGCTTTCTACTATGTGCATTTTTCTTACACTGTTAAGTTGAAGTTCCATTTAGATATTCCTTTTGTGGTTTTCCTTAATCTCATGTACACCTTTTTCACATAATTCTCATCAATATAAATTCTAATAAAAATAAAAAAATGAAGGGGAGCATTGGCACAATGGTTAGTGTTGTTGCCACGTGACCCGACGTTCACAGGTCCAATTTATGTAATCGGTCTCTTGCCACGCTGCCTGCTATAGACCCTCCCAACGGGAGCTTTATAGCACCATGGTGCCCTTGAATATAAAATAAAAAATAAAAAATGAAAATGCCATATAGTGAGATACACCACGTGACCAACAAGCAATTTTCACTCATGAAGGAATATTTAGGAAGATTACTTACAATGGAGAAGGCATACACAAGTAATGAGCACAAACACAGAAGAAATGCCACAGAGCACATACACATGGAACATTACTTACCCATCTAGTGAATGTTAAAATAGAATGAGAAATCAAACATTGACACTTTCTTAGCTAACGTGCCAAAAACAGCATATAAAAACTAAATAATAACCAGATCAAAGGGATAATAGACATCAACATCTGTCAGCACAGAAATTTCAGAAGTTTAGAGGACAATACTTACCCACAGTGGCAATCTTTACCACATACACTAGAGGATCCAGGTAATGGCATACAGGAACAGAATATGCCATCATCCTCAAGCCGTCTCTTGACCCTTTTTGTCAGATATATATCTTGAATTTATAAGAACCAACAAAAGATTACTAAAACTAGAGGATCAAATACTACTGAACACATAAGGAAACTGTTCACAACTGAAGATTGTAATTAGCTGGGCTGTCATAGACAACGACATACATAAGAATTAAGGAAACACTTAAAGAAATGATAATCTGAATAAGAAAAGTAGAAACAAAGTCTATACTATAGCAGAACTATGTATAAGATATACCATTATAAACATTTTTGAGCAAAACTTAAGAAGGATACTGCGTTTTATAGAGGAGTGCGGCCCCATTGGCTTCCACTTATATTAAACCAATTTGGAAGTTCAAAGTCAACAGGTTCCCCAATCTTCTTCACCAAATTGTCAAATACAAATACTATCCGTATTTTCCCAGAATCCTGCAACAAAGAAAAAGCAAGGAACTCCGTCAACAGGCCAAATGGAAATTAAAAAATGGTAAATCTCATTGACCACAGACTGATTGGCATCTTTATAAATGTTAAGAACCAATTCAACTCAAAATCTTAAACTCGTGGGTGAGGCTACATTTATGGTTTTTATATATCTCTAACACGCCCCCTCACATGAGAGCCCACTGGATTTGAAGGGTGGACAATGTACAGGCCCACCTACCCGTGTTAAGAAATTCCACAAGATAAAGTGGGAGGCGGTGATGATTGCACCCATGACACCGAGGCTCTGATACAATCTAAAGAACCAATTTTACCCAAAAGCTTAAGCTTGTGGGTGAGGCTACATTAATAGTTTTTATATATCTCTAGCAATAAACATTGTAACAAAAGACTATTCTCACATATCCTTAAAAAGGCAAAACTTATTATAAGAGAAAGAGATCTTATCAACCTGACTGGTTAATTAAAAAGGCCCACTAAATCTATAAAATCCAACTAAAAGAAAATCAAGTAGGAGGCCCCTCCAATAAATTTAGCAACAAACAGTTCCCTCCAGCAAACAATGCTACAGTTCTCTAAACAAAACTATTTTCCCATGAGTGTCAGACTCAGTCAGTGTATGGAATTCTGTACCCAGGCCCAAGTTCTTAAAGAGACAGGCAAAGTCTCAGAAACTTCAGAGCAAATACTAATTTAGTTATCTAATTTTAAAGCTTAATTACGTCACCTTCCATTGGGATGGAAGAAAAAGAAAACAAGAGAGGAAAGAGAATATAATATGAATGAAAATGTGAGGAAAAAAACACAAGATCATACATGCATATTTTTCTTCCGCATATACTTCCCCCTTCATCCAAACAAGGGAAAATTTCAAAGCAAAACAACAACAGCCAAACTTCATCCCACTGGGTGGGTTCAGCTACATGGATCAAAAGATGCCATTGGGCTCTATGAAAAAAACCAGTTTTCAGTAAAACCATTTTGATCAAGCTTTTTTTTATTGGTTTCATCAAAAAAATTCTTCAGCCTTCCTTTACCTTTTTAATCGATTTATCTTTGATTTAATCCACTTTTCTCTTTGAAGCCTATGTTGGTGTTCTCTTTACATGACCAATCCTCCTTATGGAAGTTTATGACTCTATGTCATTTCCCCTTAGAGCTACTCCAACTTTTCCCCGAAAACATTAGTTTATGAGCTAAACTTTTCTTGTATGTCCACCAATTCACAACAAAATTTTCTTCTCAGCTACACCTATTTTGTTGCTCTTGTTGACACTTTAATGCCCAACATATACTACCATAGAGTATCGTTAGTAGAATTTTCCTTCGAGTTTGACAGGAATTTTCCAATCACAAATTATGCCTGAAGCAATTTTCCATTTCATTCAACAAGCTTGAATCCTATGCGTTACATTTCCTCAATATCCGTAAAATTCTCTAAGATATATGCAACATATCAAAACCAAGCAATTTGCAATATAACGCAATCCTCAATTTGCACCTCCAAAACATTAACCGAAAATTGTCTTGCTAATCTTGCATTCCATATACTCTTAACCGAAAATCATTTGATTCCAAAGCTTCTCTCCAAAACTCAATTTTACCATTTGCGACATAGATCACCTATACAAAAACCCCGAAAGAAAAAATTCAATTTTTTTGTTTTCTCTTGTTTTCTATATAACTCAATTAAAACAGAGAACGAGAAAACTAATCTCAGAAGCTTAAAATATCAAAAGTACCCATACCATGTTCACCAAATAAATTTTTGGTGAAAACCCATACAAGTTTGTGCAGAAAGCTGGTGCCTAAAAGCCAACAAAACTTCAGAAAAATAGAAAAATAGAAAAAAGAAAAGCCGAACCCAGCCAATTAGGTACAACCCAGAAGAGAATCCACGCAGAGAGAAAACCTTCAACGTCTAGAGTGGTAACAATGGTGACCGAAGAGGAAGAGTAACTGATCCCATTTTAATAATGCATTCGGGGTTTTGGAATCAAAGAAGGTGCTTGAAATTTTAATTTTTAGATTTATTTTGCGAAAATGAATAATAATATTGTTACCGTCAATTAAGTTTATTATTATTTTTATTAAATTTTAATAGTTCATTTTCATCAATTTAATAATTATAATTGATTAGATAATATTTTATTAATTAATAATTTATTAGATAATATTTATTAATTAATTATTAATTCTAAATAAATTTACACACATCTAATATTGATGAAAATCAATGATTAAAATATGATAGTAAGACAAAAATTATTATTTTTTTCTCAGCAACAAATTTTAATTTTTTGGTAACATAGAAATGAATAAAACATTGTTACTTACCACCGGTTAAGTTTATTTTTTATTATCAAATTTTAATCGTATTATCTAATAATAATTATAATTTATTAGATAATACTTATTAATTAATTATTAATTTTAAATAAATTATAACTCTTGGAAATTTATTAAGCCAGCTCTCGAGTGTGAGACACAATATTAGCATGAGTACATGACCCTATGATACCACTTATTAGGTGGGTTTGGTGAATATCCGTGATGGGAGACCATCATCACCAATGAACTAATCTAGATCAACCATATCAAGTGGGTCTGACACCATATCTCAACTCATTGTTTTAATTCACTTATATACTTTTTAACTTAGCTCATTACCAACATCATGTATCACTCATTTAACCCATTACCGACCAATACGTGACTCATCATATTTGAATAACCTCGTATTATAGAAATTCAGAAAAAAGAATTTTTAAAGTTAAATTGTGTGGAAACTTTATTAATAATTAGCTGTAGGTAACGTTATATAAGGTGATTACTATTTTATTGAGTTATATATATATATTATATTTGTGATGTCTTATGTTTTTTTCTAAAATTTATGAATATTATACGTTTAGATTCTTTTTTTGTTAAATTATTAATTATTAAATATATATATATATATATATATATATATATATATATATATATATATATACGTTATTAGTTAGTTAGTAGTTTTTTTTATATAAGTAAAATTAAATATATAACCTAAAGGTAAAATGTGTGTCATTATCCCATATCAGTAAAATTGTGTCATTACATAGACCAGAACATAGAACAAAAAAATAATTTTACTGTTAAAACTATGTCTTACTTATTAGATTTAATTAAAAAGGATACTTATAGATAATATTATCTATTTGGATACTAACCCTAGTGGGTTATATATGCTTAGTTATCCTTGTCCGTTTATGTATTTGTTGGGCCGACACTCTTTGTTTCATTAAAAACAAGAACCCAAACGAAAAAGTGAAGACTTAACCAAGCAATGGAAGTGACAAGTGCTGTTCATTCTGTTGGGTTTCTGCGTTGGCATTCACACTCTGGAAGGCTCAACAGTAGAGCCTTCTTCATCTCCACAAGAATCACAGGACAAAGGAAGTTTCCTCTTCTTTGTAATCATCATCCAAACCACTTAATCAATGGTGGTAGTAGAAGTAACACAAGTGTCATCATCAATTCCACTTCTGCTACGACTTCAACAACAACAACAACTTCTGGTGCTGATGGGGTGGTGGAAAAGATAAAGCAGAGGTGTCTTAAATGGCAGTGGAAGGGTCAGTATTCCATCAACTACTTTGTTTCTTCTGATGCAGATTCACCTCAGCAGCTGCAGGCCAACCACCCTCCTTTGTTACTTGTCCATGGCTTTGGTGCTTCCATTCCTCACTGGCGCAGGTAAGTTTGCACTATAGCTATTGATATCTCTTCTTCTATTGTTGTTTTCTCATCCACATATTTTTGTTTTTTTTTTAAGATATTATCATCTTTGTTTATCACTTTTTATATGGTATATTGCAAGCCACATAAAAAGGGAGAAATAAAAAGTAATATATGTGCATAGTAAATAGGTAGGCATTGGATTATATCTTTTTCCCTGTAATTTTTACCTATAACATCAGTTTCTTACACAAATTATAATTTGTTCAAACTTAGAAGTTAATTATATTAGGAAATGCATCAATGCTTTTGGAAAAAAAAATGGTGTGGATACTACTCATGATATTTAGATTCCAAACCTTGAAAATCACCAACTCCATGCATCTGCAAGGCAGAAAGGGTTTAGAAAAAAAAAATGGGCTCTTGTTAATAATAAGTCCATCAAGGTTTTTGAGCTTGCTTAAATTGCTTTTGGAAAAAAAAATTAGGATACTGATGTGATAAGATTCCAAACCTGAATTGTAACATTTGTCCTTGGCAATTGTTATTGATGTGAAGAAGCAGATGCATCTAACATTTGTCCTTCAATTGTTCTAGTATCTCCACTGTGCTCAATTAAACTATTATTGATGGATGCTGATGGAAAGCTTGTACTTTTAGTGTTCTGACCATGTATTGAACTTTGGTGTTAACCTTTAAGCAAAGTCAAATTCCAATTAAATGAATATTCTGACTTGTTTGATGGGAGATTCTCAACAAGCATTTGGTTTGAATTGCAGTTTTTTTTTTTCTTAATTAAATAGGAAAAATGTTTGTCCTTTTAAAGGACATAGATCAAATCATTTTTTTGTTCATTTACTCTGCAACAAAGTAGCCATTGAATTGAACAATGAAGAAAGTATTTTTGTGTTTTCTTTTTTATCAGGAATATCAAGACACTGTCCCAGAATTATACTGTTTATGTTATTGATCTTCTTGGTTTTGGGGCTTCGGATAAACCTCCAGGCTTTTCATATACAATGGAAACATGGGCTCAGGTATTTATTTGTTGAGTTTTTATTTGGACATTAACTCTCCAGCATTACAAACTTACTTTGTATCCGTATTCACTAAACAGCTGATCCTTGATTTCTTGGATGAAGTTATTCAGAAACCAACTGTACTAATAGGAAACTCTGTTGGAAGTCTTGCTTGTCTCATTGCTGCTTCAGGTATGTTTGATACATCCCCAAGTAGCTGAAGATGTAATCTTAATATCAGTCAAACAGTTAAACATAGAGAGTTTGCATTGGAAACTTCTTTTTTGCCTTATATGAGAATTATAGTCTGCAATCAGATTCAAGTCAAACTCTTGTTAGAGGAATTGTGCTGTTAAATTGCGCTGGTGGCATGAACAACAAAGCAATTGTTGATGATTGGAGGATCAAGTTACTATTACCCTTGCTTTGGCTGTTTGATTTTTTATTGAAGCAAAAGGGAATTGCCTCAGCAATTTTTGAGCGTGTTAAGCAGAGGTATTCTCTTCAGGTTAGGCCATAATTTTCCTCAAATTTTTGAGGGGGAAACATAAAATTCTATTCCTTAAATGCAGAGAGAATTTGAGGAACATTTTGAGTTCAGTGTATGGAAACAAAGACTCTGTGGATGATGAACTGGTAGAGGTAATACTACATTGTTTACTTGTTTTCCTTTTAATCTCCTTTTCTTAAACAACATATACTTAGAATTGGCATTTTGATTTTGCATGTGTAGATCATTAGGGAACCAGCAAATGATCCAGGTGCCTTAGATGCATTTGTATCCATTGTAACGGGGCCACCGGGGCCTAATCCAGTGCAGTTGATGCCAAAAATTTCCTTGCCTGTTTTACTTTTATGGGGAGATGAAGACCCTTTTACTCCACTTGATGGACCTGTTGGCAAGTACTTTTCTTCATTGCCTTCTCAACAAGAAAATGTTAAACTCTTTGTACTTGAAGGGGTTGGACATTGTCCCCATGATGACAGGCCTGACTTAGTCCATGAAAGATTGCTTCCCTGGTTGGCCAGTCTTTCAAATTCATAACTGTGTGTGTAGTATTCACAAGCTGCAACCAGTTGTTAAAACCTCCTTTCATTGTTTATTTGGTGACTCCATCTTCTGGAATTGCCTACATATAATCTTTCCGTATAGAGTATGTTCATAATTTTATTTGCATTCATTTACACCATCAAGTATCAACTGTCTTGGAAGATAGATTATATTCAAAAATGCATGGAAGTTAGCCATTCTTGTGGTTATAATATTCTGTTTACCCTGATATGTATTTTTTTGTTCTTTCTTCATTTTTTATCTTTGACCCTACTGAGATTTGTGACTCCCTTTATACACAAAATTTACATCAATCACTTGTGCAGCAGTTGAACTTATTGAGTATTAACAAAACAATGGAACATGAAGGGGGGGATGACAAAGATCTGCAATATGAAATATTAACACAAACCTACTATTACTCGACTGATGTGTAATATGAAATATTAATATGTCAGTATTGTTGCTTTCAGCAAAAGACACAGGAATAGATGGTATCCTTTACACTTTTCCAAGCAAAGGAAAAGAAAATCGGCAAAAAAAAAATTAAAATATTACTATTTTAATAAATAATTATGAAAATATAGTTGTTTCGAAATTATCTATGGATCTATTACGGTCATTCACCGTGAGACTATTTATGCCTAAATTAGATGTGACTTCCAAGGCATTCATGCCTAAATTAGGTATCCGAATGAGGTAATTATTTTTTTGATTCCACATAATTTTTCGAGATCTACGCAATGACATCTCATTTGATATATTTTATTTCTCACAAACACAATTTAAATTTGCAACAATGATACTATAAAGATGACACCAAAGTGGATTAACTCATCTATAAATAAAGATACTTAATGTCATATATATACTTCTACAAAGTGTTTGAAAAAAAATAGTGTACAAGGTTATTTATTTAATTATTAAAATGTATACAAATTTATATAATATTCTTCCAAGTGTTTACAATATTTATTTAATTATTTTCTTTATTAATACAGATTTTTCAAATTGATTTTTGAGTGTAAATCACAAATTAAATCTTTATTTTATTTTTCTTATTAATAATAATTTTTAAATTTTTTTTTGTAATACACTATATAATATAATTATTACAAATTCGAATTGTGTTTGTGAGAGATAAATATATCAAATGAGATGTCATTGCGTAGATCTCGAAAAATTATGTGGAATCAAAAAAAGAATTACCTCATTCTGATACTCGAGTCAAAAGTTATGACCTTATAAAATTTACGATTAAATTATTAATTTTTTGTGCAACGTGTCAAGTTCATACGAGTTACGTCTAATTTAAGCGTTAATGTCTTGGAGTCACACTTAATTTGGAAGTGAATGGTAACGCTCAATTTAAACGTGAATAATTGCAATATTTTGATTTTTTTGCCGTGTAATATTGCCCAAAATTTGCCAAAAAGAGCTATAGTGCGAAAAAAAGTACCATCACACGACACATGAAGCCTCTGGAACATGTTGGAAAACTCTTGCACCCTCTTTTAAACACCACGTTTAATTCGAAGCTGGAACTTTCTACACTAAAACACTTCCATATGACATAGAATCTTCAAGAACCACGCCTCCGTTTAGCCACGTTTGTCTTTCTCCACACACTATATATACACCATTCTTGTGCTTCTCTCTACACCAAATCGAAGTCACAAACTCAACTAGTATTTATTGTCAACCTTCTCAATTCCCTAAGAACCAAAACAGAAAGAACATACACTTCCCATTATACAAATGAGGCCACAATCACTCAACATAATGCTTGTACCATTTTTCTTGCTTTTTCTTGCTGATTTTCCTTCCAAAGCAAATGGGTCTCTGCTACCACTTATAGATCCTTCTACAAGTCTCTTGTCTGATCTCTGGTCTGATCGGTTCCCAGACCCATTTCGTGTGCTGGAACAAATTCCATTTGGAGTTGACAAAGATGAACCATCCATGGCTCTGTCACCTGCTAGAGTAGACTGGAAGGAGACACCAGAGGGGCATGTTATAATGGTGGATGTGCCAGGGTTGAAAAAAGATGAGATAAAGATAGAAGTGGAAGAGAATAGGGTACTGAGAGTGAGTGGAGAAAGGAAGAAGGAGGAAGAGAAGAAAGAGGATCACTGGCATAGAGTTGAAAGATCATATGGCAAATTTTGGAGGCAGTTTAGGTTGCCAGAGAATGTGGATTTTGATTCTGTGAAGGCTAAGTTGGAGAATGGAGTTCTTACTTTGACACTGAACAAGTTGTCACCTGATAAGATTAAAGGTCCTAAGGTAGTGGCTATTGAAGGGAAGGATGAACAAGAAGGCAAGCTCAGCATTGATGGGGCCAAACAAGAGCTTTGAATTTATGGTGAATGATCATAGAAAAAAAACAAAAAAAAAAGGGTTTTTCTTTTTGTTTAATTTGTGTGAATAAAAGGTTTTCACCAGCACCTTTGGTTGTTGTTTAGATGTAATGGGTTATATTATTGATCTTTGTTAATGATGAGTGTGTTAAGTGCTGTGTAAATTAAGATCTTTTCTCCTAATAAATAATTTTAAAGAGGTGTTTTCTTTTTCTTTAAAATATGGCATGATATAAATATTTTTCAAAAGTTGTCAAGATCTTATTTGTTTTGATTTTTCTTCTTGAAATGGGTTTTGATTAGGTGAGTGTTACTTAAAGAACAAACAGGATTTTTATTTAATTTCGTTTCATCTTTAAAATGTTTATGTTAATTACATGAAAAAAGAAAAAGAAAAAAATGTGCTTGGGGTCTTTTTCTTTTGCTTCTATGTTACTAGTTTATTATTCTTGAGTTTTACAAAGTATTTAATTTATTCAGTCACGATGTGTCTTCATCTAATATAAAAAGCTTTTCGAAATTTTTTTTTCTTCTTTTACATGTATAAATTGCTTTCAAATACAAGTTTGATGAAGTTTTATGACACATCTGTCATTAAATAACTGTAAATATTAAATAAAATAATATTTAATTTCTTGTAGCTATATTGGTGTTATGCATTGTTTGATGAAGAAAAAAAACACGTTTCACCTACCAAAGACGTAAAATTTATTGTAATCTTCACTGTATTATTCATTAATTACTTTTAGTCCATTAACCGCCATTTTTTTTTTTAAAAGCTTAAAAAAAAACATTTTGTTCCTTTTAAATTTTGTTTATAAAAAAAAAAAATTCATTTGAATGTTTGTTTTTTTTAAAAGTCATAAGAAAGCCAAAAATAAATAAATTTAGAAGCTAAAAATTTTAATTTTTAAAAAAACAGAAGTCAAAAATTAAATATTTTTGTAAAATTATAAATAACTTTAACTTTTATGAAATGCACTTTTAAAAATAAGAAGAGATAAAAATTATTTTTCCTAAAAGACGTAACAAACGGGCTCTTATTCCTTAACCATTCAATTAGAAAAACATTTTGTGCCTAATTATGATTTTATTAAAAAAATTTTCTATTTTCTAATTTCTTTTTTGTTGTTATAATTATATTATAAAAAAAATATTTCTAATTAATATATAATTTTAGATAAGTTATCTATATTTCTCACAATGATATCATTTTAGTTTGAAAAATTAAATTTATAATTATAAAGACTTTTATAATCATAAATTAAAATTATAAAAATATTAATTTACAATAAATAATAATTAGATTTATTGTAAATTTTATCTTGTTGAATAATATTCATAAAAACAGAACTGTTAAACCTTTGTAAAACATTAGCTTGACTTGATAATATTTTTAACTATTTTAAGAAAGAAATATACAAATAATCATTATAAATTAACTAAATGAGGTGGTTGAATAGATTATAAATTTAAATCTCAGTGTTATAATTATATTAAAAAAATAATAAAAGATTAATGCTTTTTAACAGGAAATTTAAATCATTAAAAAAGATTAAACCCTTTGTTGTTTGTTGTTATAATTATTTATAAAAAAGGAAATTTAAATCTTCATAAAATAACAGCTTAATAATATCTTTAACTAAGATGAAAACTTAATACCCTCAAAACTATTAAATGCGCATGTCTTTTCAATCTGTTCTTTCCTAATTCGATTATCAATAGGATTATTCCTCATTACCACTATAGGTTTTTCTTTTACTTTTTTTTTTTTTCTATCTTTTTTTTTCTTCAAAGACAACTTTAATTAAAGGTTTTCGTTTAGTGTAAAAAAAAATGACAATTTTAATTAAAGGTTTGCGTTTAAGTGTAAAAAAAAAAAAAAAAATAATTTATGGAGGAAAAGATTATATCGTTTAAAAAAATAAATATTAAAAAAAAAAACATGATTTATGGAGGAAGAGCCCTTAAAAAAAGTAAAGATATAGCAGTTAAAGGATGATAACATGTTAGAAGTGCTGCATCACCGCATTTGATGTATGAGCATGAATCAGCCACATTACATTGACGTGTACGTTTCTGTTTCTGTATCTATTTCTCACTTTTCTTTTCCTTTTTATATTTCTCTCCCATTCTCTTTCTCTCTCTGTGTTATTCATTCTATCCATAACTGGTATTAACATCACAGACACAAGAGAAAATGCATTAAATAAATAAATAAATTAAAATCAACACAAACAGATCCAAAACCTCTTTCTTCTCATCATCTCTTCCAAACCCAACAATCCCAATAAGCTAAAGTTAACAATTTTTCACTTAATTTCTACTCATGTCTCGATTCTTCTCTACATGGAAGAAGAAGAAACTGCACCTCAATCAAATACTACCAACTCTTTCTTCTTCTTCTTCTGTTTCTTCACACACCCACTTTAATCTTTCACACCGTTATCATATTCATAGCCACGCCAGCTTCAACCACAGGTTCAGCTTCTGCCTAATCTCCACCCACTTGAACAACCACCTCCATGCCACCGTCCAGAAACGCCACAAGTGGGACCACCCGAATTACGGGACCCGCGATATCCGGGTCGACCCGAAATGCTGCCCATGTTGCAAAACTACTTATGAGGGTGTGAATGTTTGCCCAAATTGCAAAACTTCCATAACCCCTTATAATAGTAGCATTGCGCCTCTCCAAGGTGGTACCTTTTTGAAGATTGGGAATGATGTTGTTCATCATGAATCTCCAAGGAGGATCAATGGTCATGATGGTTGTGGTGGTGGCAATTATGGGGTTAAAGTTTCACTATGGAACACTTTGAGACCATATAATGGTGGTGGTGGTGGCAATAATAATGGTGAGCCACCAGAGGATTGGCCTCCTGCACATGTTCATACACCTCCAGGTCCACCATTTGCACCTGGGGTTAATGTTATTAGGGCTTCTGGACCCTCCTTGGAAGAGAATACTACTTCCTGGGGAGGTTCCAATTTGGGTAGGGATTTGCCAACTCCAAAGGAGATTTGCAAGGGTCTTGACAAGTTTGTTATTGGCCAAGATAGGGCCAAAAAGGTATTATCCCACTTTTTTGTGTTCTGTTTTATGTTTAATGCTTTGTTTGGTATTCTAATGATGTTTTTTTTTTATACTTATACACCTTCCTTCCCTTATGTTATATGAGCAGTTGCAATTATTTATCACTGCTCCTTTTATGGTTCACTTGGAATGCAAAATGGGGAGAGGAATAAAAATTATTTATGTTTATAATATATGGCTTTAATGTTTTATGTTTAATGCTTTGTTTGGTATTCTAAAATGTTTTTTTTTATACTTATACACCTTTTCCCTTATGTTATATTATAATTGCAATATATTTATCACTGCTCCTTTTATGGTTCACTTGGAATGCAAAATGGGGAGAGGAACAAAAATTATTTATGTTTATAATATATATGTATCATGTATAGATTTATTCTTGATTTTCATTGGTTTTATTTCCTTTCACTCCCTTTTGTGATTCCTGAAAGAAAAAGGGGGGCTTCGAGTTATTTTTTTATGAGTCAGGGTGAATGCATTGCTCTAACTTGTGGCCTTTGACAGTTATCCCATTGATGGATTATGTTTGTGTTGAAGGTGCTTTCCGTTGCTGTTTATAACCACTATAAAAGAATATACCATGCTTCTTTACAGAAAGGGTTAGTTCTTTCACTGTCCTTTTCATTTTCTTAATTCCTATTCCTTGGTGGAACCATTCTGTATTGCTGCTGAGCTCCAGACCTCTTCTGTATGCACATATAATTTGTAAAATTTCAATCTAATTGTTTATTCTTTTATGGCCATTGTTTTCTATCGCGGAATTGGCGGATTTTAATACTAGGTCAGGGGAAGATACAGGAATTTCAGAAGGAGTAGATGATGATGATCATGTGGAGCTAGAAAAGAGTAATGTTCTCTTGATGGGTCCAACAGGTTCAGGTATGACATTCAAGAACTACTTTTTTCTCCCTCTTACTTATAAAACGAGAAATAATAGCGTCTACATAGTTTGCTCTTTTCTTATCTTTATCTGAAATTTTTACATGAGTCTATGCTAATCTAACTTCTATCAAATAGGGAAGACATTGCTTGCAAAAACACTAGCTCGATTTGTGAATGTTCCGTTTGTCATTGCTGATGCAACAACCCTAACACAGGCAAGTATGTTTTCATTGATGAGGCAAAGTTAGAATTTGGCAGCGTAGGAGTTGAGCATGATCAAGTTAAATGATAATGATCTATCCAAATTCTTGTGCCAAAGATACGAGTTTTCATATTCTTGAGTAATAAGATATTTGCTAAATGGAATACAATTTTTTCTTCCAAATGAAAATTCTGGGATTCGAACAGTATTAATTATTTCTAATTTGGTTCCATGTCTGACTCGAGGTGTCACAGTCCTGTCCTATGACAAAAGTTTTGTTGTTATTGATCTAAATCAGAAAATGTTTTAATGTGCAGGCTGGTTATGTTGGAGAAGATGTTGAATCAATATTGTATAAGCTACTTGCGGTATGTAAATTATTCTGTGTAGTCTAACCAAACCATCAATTCTTTGTTTTCTAGGAATGTGCCTTTTTTGACTTTCTAATGACCTGGCAACTTTTATCTTTATTTTTTTATTTTGTTTGTTATGCTTACTTGTGTTGTTGATGATGAATGGAAGTTCTAAGGGTAGAGCTTTTCACAGTTAAGGAATTTTCACTGTTTTGGAAGCTTAGATAAAATTGTAAAAGACAACCCAATTCCCTTAGCACCTTATATGAGCTGAAGACAGGAGATATTTAGCTTGTAGCTTCATTAATTTTTTCATTTCTTTGTGCTCATACAATGCTCCATATCTTTTTACTTGTGTTTTCAAGTCAACTTAGAACAATGCTAACTGGTTGACATATTATCCTCAGTGAATGCTGTTGTTTAGTTTAGATTTTATGTTTTAATACATGATCTAGGTTGCTCATCTCTTTGGTGTTTATCGTTGTCAATTTCTTCCATTGTTGGTGTTTTATAAGGAGGAGCATTTGGTTCTTCAATTTGAGTAACAATATGTTACGAACCAGCAAATAAGAACAGAGAAAACATATAGAAGATAAAAGAAAAAGGAACAATTTTATTATTGATGACAGAAACACAATCAGGGAAAAGGAGAGAATTTTCCTTCCAAGGGTTTCCCTTTCACAAAGGGTTGCCCCTTTCACAACAGAGCCTTTGCTCGGTTCTCCATTCTAAATTTTCCAAATACTTTCCTTCTACCTTGCTTTTGCTATTTAAGGCCAAACACCTATGCCTAACTGCCTATCCCCTTGATATGTTTTAACAGTAACTAACTAAACAAACATCGAACTATCTAACTAACTCTGACCCTGTTCCCATTTATTCTTCTTCGCCTATCACAATAAGAGATAATAAAATGAACAAGTTTTGCTTGTTCTTTAAAAATATCCTTTTATCCTGTTGGGAGCCCCAACCTTGTAGTTTTGAGTCTTGAGCATATCCGCCTTCTCCAATGTGCATGGCATTTACTGTCACTGGTGTATATCGTTCTTTCTCCACATTTTTTAAAGAATAACCTTTACAATGAAGCCATATTTGTCTCAGCTCTGATTTGTGTAGTGATATTCCCTATATTTCATGCTTTTCCTTGTTTCTATAGTTATCCTCCTTACATGATGGTCCTGTTTCCAGATTGTTGGTCATGGATTGTTCCAAATTTTACATGGGTTTTCCTTGTTTTTCTCTTCTTGATAAGTGATAATGTAAATGATAAACAAGGTACTATACATTGGTCTGACTTCCCAAATAGGAGAATGTGGAATGGCTCTTTCTTGTACAGCTGTATTGTCTACATTAGGAAAGTTGGTCCTGACATGGTATCAAAGCTTATGACCAAATGGTCAGGATTTCAATTCTTTCCACCCTAATTCTTCCAGATAAAAGTTGAACTTCAGCACATTGTAAAAATGAGCTGGGGCATTTGTCCATGATTTATACCCAAAGGATTCTTCAATGAGGGCACTTTTTAGAGATATAATAAAGCCATTGATGTATTTTCATCTAAGAGTTTAAGTTTTAACAGGAGTTTGTCCTTGACAATACTCTCTTCCCTTACATTAGTGTTTTCAGAATCTGAGGCCCCTATGCTGTGTTGGTTACAGATTTTGTTAGGTTCTGTGATGCATTGTCAGATTAATACCATGATCTATGACAAAAACCCCACAAACTTTTGTTCCTTGATGTTTGTTCTAACACGTATGGTAGTTTAGATTTTAGAAACTCAGAGTTGGTCATTTCTTCAAAAATATTTAAGTTAATAAAATAAAACTTTAAAAATATTTAAAAAATAAAAAAACCATCTCAACATTTCCTGCTCTTGTGGGTTTATTAACTTCTGTTGGAACTATCCCATTTCTTGTATACACAGAATAAAATTGCAGAAAACAATCAAACAAGATTTAAACAAATAAAACAGGCTCTGGCACGCACTAGGAGTGCTTGCACATGTCTGCGAAGCTAATGATAGCTTAACTTCTGCTCTTCATCAGCTGTGTCAAAGTATTTTCCATTGTCTTTTTCAAGATGTGTTTCTATACAAATGGGTTTACTAAAATATTTTGGGCATATAATACTGGTTCATTCTTATTACATTTGCTTTGTTTTCAACCTCTATGATGTTTGGAGTAATTTTCTTATGAAACTCTACTTATGCATAATTTCAGATTTTTTCTTTCATATTTGTTTTTAGATTTTTCAGAAGATATCTCACGCTGATTCTAGTTCTACTTGCCATCTCATTGTTATGCTTTTTATTTATTTCATATAGGCAGCAGAGTTCAACGTTCAAGCTGCTCAACAAGGGATTGTTTACATTGATGAAGTGGACAAGATTACTAAGAAGGTTTTTTGCTAATTTAATTGGGTAACTTTATAGATGCAAATCCACTATAGCTTTTAACTGTTATATATTACAGGCTGAGAGCTTAAATATTAGCCGGGATGTTTCTGGCGAGGGTGTTCAGCAGGCATTATTAAAAATGCTGGAAGGAACTGTAAGTACTGTAATTCCAAAACGCAGTTGTTGATAATTGGTTTGTGAGTACTTTGTAGATGAACTAATGAAGTGCTATGTGAACCTATTTATACTCTCTACTTTTCTCCCATTTAATAGCCCTTAAAACATAAGAAGGTAATACCTTGTAGAATCTGCAACTGAATTTTTCATTATCTTAAGCAATTTCTTCACATTGGCTCTCATAGGCCATAGCAATTCCATTTTGAGCTTCTATTCCATTATATACACGAGGTTGTTTAAAATAGTATTGGTGCATTAATGTTATTGTCAATTATATTAGTCAACAGTATATTCTTTTGCTTGGTTGGATCTGAGTTCTGCGCTTTACAGAGATTATTTAGTGAGAGGATGTTGGCATGCTTTATAATTAGTGGGCTTTGGTGACTGAGTAGAATAGTTCAAACATGGAATAGTGGTTTGGAGGTGAGTTGACACAATGTTATTGGTCTTTAGGGATTATGAAGAGAAAATAAGAATATTGTTCCTTCTGCACCTTGCAGTGGATTACTTTATGATGCAGAAGTAAATGACGGAGCTCTCACTGTTCCTTCTGCACAAGTAACACAAGCTAACAATAATGCAGAGCCCCCTTTCCCTGGATTGTTTTCCAAAGAACATGATTTTAAAATTGAAACTGATGTCATGGCAAAGAACTTAACAGGGTGTTTTGTTTGATTTCATTTTCAATTTAATTGTGGTTCCAACTTCCAAGATTCTAAACTCTTGAATGTGCTTTCTGAGGCCTTTCCCTACCATCTTTGTTTATTGTACACTCGATTGGATTTCTTTACACGCTAAGGTTTCAATGTTATTGCTCTCATAATCAGGAGTAGATAAAATTTCTGTAACATCACCTGTTTGTTCATGGAACATTGTCATTTTTTTTTTACAAATCCATCAATTACTTGTGCTAGTGCCATTATTACAATATCCTGGACTTGGAATGATTTCTTATTTTCTAGGTAGTAAATGTTCCTGAGAAAGGCGCAAGGAAGCACCCGCGGGGTGATAACATACAGGTATGATGTTTTGGAAAGTGTAACATCTTTTGTCATTTGTTCTCATGATTATACTTTGATATGATTAAAAAAATTTCTCACCCAGTACTTTCCTCTTGGGGGCTGTCTTAAATCTTGAACAACAACAACATCACCTTTATTCCAAACTAGTTGAGGCCAGTAGTTGATGAACCTATATTAAAACAAGAACAGATAAAGGAATTGGGTTCTTTTCATAAAAGTAGCTCTTTTTTACGACTGGCTCGTTATGTCTGATGCAACCCTCCTTTATTTTGACTTGGGACAGCTTGTGTAAACACACATTGGCAAAGTTTCTTGAATCCTGAAATGCTTTAGAAATATGCATTTATTATTTTGATTAATGAATTTTTATTTTTATTTTTATTTTTTATTTTTTTGTATAAAGAAAATTTTAAGTGGGGTTAAATCTTGTATCAACACTAGGGTCACCTTTATTCCAAACTAGTTGAAGTTCCCCAACCTCTTTAAGGAACAGATAGAGATTGGGTATCACCCACTAAAAAGTCCTCACATCGGCTTTGTTTGAACCCTCGTTTATTTTGAGGGGTATGTGTTTAGCCAACTGTGCCCACCTTTGTTGGCTATTAATGAATCTTTTCTAAAGACCATACACTTACCTAATTGGTTGATGAAAATTAATGAATAGACACATTAGAGGCTATAGGCTTTTGGACTGATAGAGGATAATTAGGAGGGAGAAAATGTAATATGGATTGCTTCTTCATGAACTCTTTTATCCACTTAGTAAGTATTTGTCAACATTTTGTCAATGTCAGTCATCTACAATCATCACCTAGTGTAGTATGAATATAATTCTAGAACCACTTAGTCATTAATATCTTAAATAATCTTCCATCCATTTTTAATGACATGCAGATTGACACAAAGAATATTCTTTTTATATGTGGTGGAGCGTTTGTTGATCTTGAAAAAACCATTTCAGAGAGGTAAGGGGTGTTTTTTTTCTTCTCCCAAAAGCTTTCTCAAGAAGTTGCAAAAGACGAATAATCGATTTGTTTTCTCAAAATAAGTTAATCCAAACATGAACCAAATGTTTTTGGCATTTCTTACAAGAATATTTGTTCACAGATGTTCTGCATTTGCTTGGTTTCTGCCAGATTTTCATCAAATTTTTATTATTTTTGAAATAATCCAGACGGCAAGATTCTTCTATTGGTTTTGGAGCACCAGTCCGTGCCAATATGAGAACTGGTGGAGTAACAAATGCTGGAGTCACATCATCTTTACTTGAGTCGGTGAGAATTGACTCTAATTATCTGACTTGAAAATTTTATTCTCCTTCCCATAAACTACGTTATGGATAGATACATCAAAGCTAATAAATCAATGTACAAAAATAAATAAATATAGCTAATAAATCATGCACTTTAGCTATTATGATACTTTGCACTTCTCCCACTTCTCCAGCTAATAAAAACAGAAGTTAGAGAATGATATTATCATAGCCGATACCCTTCCAAATGCTTCTAAAAGTTGCATTAGTAATTTTCAGGTGGAAAGTGCTGATCTTATTGCATATGGTCTCATACCAGAGTTTATAGGACGATTTCCAATTTTAATTAGCTTGTCAGCTCTAACTGAAGACCAACTTATGCAGGTATTCTTTCATTGTTATATCTTCTCTGATTTTATTTTATCTTTTCCAGATTTCTCTAACATATTAGTGCTCCGAGGTGTAATTCTGCTTGTCTTGTTGTTATGACAATCATTCTGTTTTGTCACCATTGACACTTATCTATGTATAAAGCCAATTCTAAAGGCAATTAAACCTCTATGAATATCTCTTACGGTATTAATAATTTTTTAACATCATATATTATATATTTTAAAAAGCTAAATGTAGATGTGGCCATTGCTTTTTGGATTTAATAAATGATATAAAGAATGATAAATGGCCGTCTGGCATGAGCAAACACTTGGTTCATATTTAGTTTATGGAATGCAAAAGGAACAAGAAATTTGGATTAGGATACAGCGATCCTAGAATGGATTCTGTAACTTAGGGATATTGATTTTGTTATGATTTCTTTCTATGTACAAAAGGAGGATGTGAGCTTCTTTCAACTGGGCCTATAATTTGTCATTCAACTATATGTATATTTTTTTTAATGGATAAGAAGGAAGTGTGGTTGGCATTGTGGATATCATCTGATGTATTTTAGATATGCTGCTTGCATGAGTGTATATATTAGTTTAGAATTCTGATTTTCTGTCATGTGGAATACTTAATTTTAAATGAAAATGGGCAAGCCTATTATAGAAAAGAGTTTAATTTCTAAATTTTGCTCTGATATCTGGTCATATGACTATTGAAATGTTGGTTTTACAGGTCCTCACAGAACCAAAAAATGCTCTTGCTAAGCAGTACAAAAAATTATTTAGCATGAACAACGTAAGCAGTTTCTCTCTCGCTCTCTCATATATGATTGTCTGAGTGTCTCCATGCCCGAATGGTTGTGGTGTGAAAACCCGAATCCATGCTATCACTATATCCAGATAATCCCTGGTCAACTAAATTTGGGCATTTGTAGATGCAAATCATATTTGGTTGAAGTGATTGATTGACTGGTTGTCTGTGTGTAGACCTAATCTAATAATGCTTCAGACTTGATATATCTTTTCTTTCAAATTATATAATTAATTACTTAGTTTCCCTCTTTATTTTCTCATGACACCTACCAACTAAAATTTTCTTCCTTCCCTTCATTTTTCTAATTATTTCTTCTTCCTTTGTTTCTCTGATGTTGACTGTAGCTTACGAGTCATTGCATGGTGATACTTTTTACCATTCTGCATTGAAACACGACGTAGAAATCTTCTCAAAACCTACCTTGGATGATTTAGTTTTTTATGATTTTTGGCACCATTTGGTTATACACTTCTGGGTTTAATGATATATATCTTCTCAGAAGTGTACTATATATCATTAAACTAATTTAATAATACTATATAATTCAAAACTGTTCAGCTAGTTTCAGCCTCATGTAACATCATTCCATGTTTCTTGTGCTACCCCTTCTATACTTCCTCCAATCTCAGTTATCTGAGTGTGTTTTTAATATTTATTACGGGTGCAAGTGGTGGGGAGTGTGGGCAGTAACTGAGGACTACTTGTCTGAAATTTTACCCCTACTACTCTTTAGGTGAAGCTACACTTCACAGAGAAAGCTCTGAGACTGATTTCAAAGAAAGCAATGGCCAAAAATACTGGTGCTAGGGGTTTAAGAGCTTTACTGGAATGCGTTTTAACTGAAGCCATGTTTGAGGTATGGAAAAGTCTTTTTACTATCTTCAAGTATCTACAACTATCCATTGGTCTCTTTGATTTTCTACTGATACATCAAATGCTTCTATGCACCAGATTCCAGATGTTAAGGCAGGAAATGAACTGATTGATGCAGTTGTTGTCGATGAGGAGTCCATAGGATCATTAAATGCCCTAGGGTGTGGAGGAAAATTTCTTCATGGAGATGGCGCTTTGGAGCGGTACCTGGCTAAGATGGAGGATTCAGTGGTATGATAATTCATCTGAAAGCATGCTGGTTAATGCTTTAGATTTTTTTTCTGTTCTGGATGCTTGTCCAAGTTACATTGTGAAACCCCTGCTAATAAAGTATTTCATAATGGAAATGGTTTCATTCATTCGCAGCAGTTATGAGCTATCAAAATGTGGTAGTTGTTTTAACCCAATTTGTTTCATGCATTGTAGATTAACGGTGACGTAGCTGAATCAGACTTACAAGAGGGGGAACCAGAGATTTCATCAAGAGCCATGAGCATGTAATATTATATTTACTGTACTCAAGGTGTACGATTTATCATTGTCATTGTTATTTGTAAAAGTCACATTCATAATTTGCTGTAATTATCCCTTGTATAACAGCATAGCTTCTGATTTAAGTTCATTGGGTAGGAAGGAAGTAGAAAAATGAAAGATGTAGCGTTGCTAATTTAGGCAGCACATCATACAAAATTTCAATTGGTTTTGAGGAAGACAATTTTCTTTTGTTTCGCTGTATTGGAGTATCATGTTCAGATCAGAGTTAGTTTAACTCTACCCTTCAGTTTAACTCTACCATCCTTTGGTTAGTTAACCTTGCGGTTCAGTTGCAACAAAGTTGCAACTGCATTATAACAAGTCTAACAGCATTGTAACAAGTCTATCAGCCTTGTTGTAACTGTATTGCAACTAGTCTAACAGCCTAAAGCAGTTTAGTTGTGTAATAAGGATCTTATAAATAGATCCCTTTGTACTCTATTCATTGTGTGAAGAAATACAATAAGACTTATGAAAGTCTTTTTTCTTTCTCTCTCTCTCAGATTTCTCTCTGACTTCTTTCTTTCTTCTTGCTTGATTACGTTTATGGTATCAAAGCTCCAAATCTTGGGGCCCTGATTCGTTTCTCTTTGTCCTTCCATGGCTTCCGCTACACAAAATGATCGTGATTCTTCTTCTCAAAACACTTCATCACCTTCTCAGAACCATTCAGGTGATTCAAGGTCACCTATACTCTTCAATACTCAGTTGTCAGTAAAATTGACAAGTAAGAATTTCCTTCTATGGAAGCAAATAGTAGAACCACCTGTCATTGCTCATCAACTAGAGCGGTATCTTGTCAATCCTAAAATTCCACTTCGCTATCAGTCAGAAGCAGATCGCGATGCAGAAAACGTTAATCCAGCATTTGTGGAGTGGGAGAAGACTGACAAAATGCTTCTCACATGGTTACAATCCACTCTTTCAGATGAAATCATCAACAAAATTCTTGGAGTTCGTCAATCTCATCAAGCATGGGACAAGATCCACAGATACTTTGATTCGATAACCAAAGCCAAGGCAAACCAAGTTAGTTCTGAACTCAGAAGTATCAAGAAAGGTGACAAGAGCATTGAAGAATTTCTGGCTCGTGTGAAGGCTCTTGGTGACACGTTGATTGCAATAGGTGAAAATCTTTCTGAAGGAGAACTCATAAGGACTGTTCTTGAGGGACTGCCTGAGGACTATGGTCCTTTTATCACCTACTTTAGAGGAAAAGATTCGAGCACGTTTGAAGATCTAGAATCACAGCTCTTGGCTCAAGAAGCTATGCTTGCCAAGTTTCAGCTGAGTACAGTGCATCTCAACACTGTTAATGTTGCCCACACTCCTCCTCTGTTAGCCCCTGTTTTACGTTCTCAAGAACAGGGGAATACCAGGCATCACGAAGTCGTGCAACAAGGTAGTTATGACCAACGAAACAACTTCGCTGGGTACGCACAGCCAACGCGAGGTGGTTGGCGTGGCAGAGGTGGCCGGAATCGCGGTGGCAGAGGTGGTGGTAGACTCGCTGTGACCTGTCAGCTTTGCCGGAAATATGGTCACGAAGCTGCAAGTTGCTGGTGGAGGTACAATTCGTCTTTTACACCTCCTCAAGCAACTCCGTCTCATTTTCCGGCGACGGTCAACTCCTCTGGAAATTTTCCGGCGAACTTTCCGGCGAACTTTCCGGCGAACTCTCCGGCGAACTCTCCGGCGAATGCAAATTTAACTGTTTCTCAAATTCCACCTCTTCAACACTGGAATCAGGGCTATCCTCAGCCATTTCCAGCTCCTATGTCCAATGATGGAACTCCACTTGCTCTCACTGCCACTCATCCCACTCAGATTGCCCATGAATGGTATCCTGACTCTGGAGCCTCTCACCATGTGACTGCCAATGCTGCCAATCTTTCACAGAGCTCTCAATATGCTGGTCCTGAACAGATCTATGTTGGTAATGGACAAGGTTTGCCTATCACATCCATTGGTTCAAGTAGTTTTGTCTCTCCCTTCAAACCACACACTTCTCTCAATTTACATAATCTTCTTCTTGTTCCCCAAATTACCAAAAATCTTATAAGTGTCAGTCAATTTGCTAGAGATAACAGAGTATACTTTGAATTCCACTCTACTCACTGTTTTGTCAAATCACAGGAGTCCCAGGAGGTCTTACTTGAAGGCTCTCTTGGACAAGATGGTCTCTATAAATTCAAGGGACTTCAAGCCCATGCTCCAGCCTTGCCAAATTGTTTTTCTTCCTCCAATAAACTTGTCAATTCAATTTCTGGTTGTCAGATTAATACATCTGTATGTAATTCTGTTTCTGATTGTAATAACTCTTCTATTGCTGATGTATCTAGTAGCTATAATCTTTGGCACTCTAGATTAGGTCACCCACACTTTGAATCTTTAAAAAGAGTTCTTTCTCATTGTAATATACCTCTTCGAAATAAAACTCCTTTTGATTTCTGTTCAGCTTGCTGTATGGGGAAATCTCACAGATTGCCATCTTCTCCTTCCACAACAGAATACAATGAACCTTTTACACTCATAGTTAGTGATTTATGGGGACCAGCCCCTGTTCAATCTTCTCAAGGTTTTTTGTATTATATTACCTTTGTGGATGTCACTACCAGATTCACATGGATTTATCCTCTTAAACATAAATCAGAATCTTTAAATATCTTCAAAAACTTTTATTCTCTTATCTCCACACAGTTTAAGCAAAGCATTAAGTCTGTACAAACAGACTGGGGTGGTGAATTTCGACCCTTTACCAAATTTCTCACTGAGTTGGGAGTCACACATAGACTCATTTGTCCTCACACCCATCATCAAAATGGATTAATAGAAAGAAAACACAGACATATTGTTGATATGGGACTCACACTACTTGCACATGCCTCTCTTCCTCTCAAATATTGGGATCATGCATTTTTCACAGCTGTTCACTTAATCAACAGACTTCCCACCTCAGCTCTACATTTCAAGATCCCTTATTTTGAGCTTTATAAAACTCTTCCTGATTATCACTTTCTTCGAACTTTTGGTTGTGCTTGTTTTCCTCTTCTTCGTCCTTATCACAAACACAAATTTAGTTTTAGATCTCATGAGTGTATATTTTTGGGTTACTCACCTAATCACAAAGGTTATAAGTGCTTAAGTCCTGAAGGAAAAATTTACATCTCCAAAGATGTGCTTTTTAATGAGTTTAGATTCCCTTTTCCCATTTTATTTCCAACAAACTCCTCCACTGTTACTAACAATTCTAACAATTCTAGCACCATTATTCCCATGTCTTGTTTTATCCCATATCATGCAGCATCTTGTCCTACATCTTCTCCTGCACAACAAATGCATCTTCCTTCACAAATATCTACAAGTGCTTCGGATACATCTCTAGGTACATCAGCTTCAAGTCCTACATTTGCTTCAACTCCTGCAACTGCTTCCAGCTCTGCTCCTCCTTCTCCAAGTCCTGCCACTGCATCTGTCTCTAGTCCAAGTCCTGCTACTGCATCGGCTTCTAGTCCTTCCACATCTATTTCAGCTCCTCAACCGATGCAGTCCAGCTCTACCAGTTCATCTCCCACTGATTCCCTCCATACAGGTCCAATCTCTAGCTCTACTACAAACCAATCCGGTAATGCATCCTCTCCCACTTCTTCTAGTTTGTCACATAACACAAATTCTTCTTCCACCACTACACCACTTTCTTCTTCTTCTTCTTCGGGGTCTGAATACAAACCTTCTGGCTCTATAAGAATGTCATCTCCTACTCATACCATTCTAACTAGATCTCAAGGACCAGCACCTTCTTTGTTTACTGCCCATATGGAGCCTACTACAGTTAAGCAAGCAATGGCAGCACCTCATTGGCTTCAAGCCATGCAACAGGAGTATGATGCTCTCCTAGCCAATGGCACATGGTCCCTTATGCCTCTGCCTTCTTCAAGAAAACCTATTGGATGTAAATGGGTATTTCGTATAAAGGAAAATTCGGATGGATCCATAAACAAATACAAGGCTAGACTTGTTGCCAAAGGGTTTCATCAACAATATGGTTTTGATTATCATGAAACTTTCTCTCCCGTGGTTAAACCCATCACAATTCGGGTTATGCTTACTTTAGCCTTGTCTCATGGTTGGCCTCTAAAGCAACTTGATGTTAATAATGCCTTTCTCAATGGAGAGCTCTTAGAAGAAGTTTACATGACCCAGCCTCCGGGGTTTGAGGTTTCTGATAAATCTCTTGTTTGCAAAACTAAATAGATCTCTTTATGGCCTAAAACAGGCTCCTAGGGCTGGTTTGAGAAATTTGGCACTGCTCTACATCAGCTTGGTTTTATCTCCAGCAAATGTGATCCTTCTCTCTTCATTCTCAAGTCCAATGGCAACTGTACTTACATCTTGGTTTATGTAGATGACATAATTATCACTGGTAGCAATTCTGATTTAATTCAACAGCTTATAAATCGGTTGCACTCCAAGTTTGCCCTCAAACAGCTTGGAATTCTTGATTATTTTCTTGGAAT